>CACRXK020000074.1:0-132201 GCA_902702795.2 Paramuricea clavata
AAATACTCAAATTTTAAAAAAACGCGCTAAAATTGTGAATATGTTATGCAAAAAAAGTTGTTTTGAGAAACATTGGTAATTTTGAAGACTATATATATAATATTCTTTAACTGCTTTTTCATATCCTGCTTACTTCTACAAATATTTTGATCGAAAGGGATGAAATGTCCGCCATCTTCAATTTTTCTAGATCTGCATCAGGGGTCACGCAATATTTTTATCTAGAGAACCACTAATCATTTTGGCTCAAAACTATACCCTGTCTGCCCTTCGAAATATCAATGTCATTCAAAACCTTTCAAACATCTGCCAATCAATATTTATTTTGGTCAGCAACGAATACTTTTATGTGGTTAATCCCTGTTGTGACGTCACCAAAACTACCGTTAATGAGATAAAAAAAAAATTCCAAGATGGCGGACATGTCATTATTTCAAGCGAAAATATTTCAAGAAGTATAAGCAAGATTTTAAAAATCGGGAAGAGAAGTTGATATATAGTTTCAAAAGTTATTTTAAAATAAAAATTTATATTGCCATTTCCCTTTAATAAAAAATCTGAGATGTAGTTGATTGGTGACGGGTGAAGGTGTCTTCCAGCTATAGGTAGCGTGTTGGTTAATTCCAAAATCGCAACGGGAACTGCGCTTTTAAAGCGTAGTTCCCGCTGTGATTTCAAGCGTGCGGGTTGTAATACATTTATTATTGAATCGGTTCCTGATTATAAGATGAACATAACTAATCAAGAACTGTAGGGCCTTCGCTCGAAACGTCGAAATTCTCCTTATACTTTCAGGTAGTTGCATCTTACCAACGAAAGTTTGATATACCTATAATCAAGCACCATGCAGCATAAGGATTCCTTATAGCCAACCAATTAATGTTACTTCCTCCATCCTCAATCGAGACTTATCACCCAACTGAAAACGGGGATAACTTACACTAAATAAGCGAAGCAGAAAGGGGATGGTCCCAAGAGAAACAATTAGAGAATGATTCGCATCGGGAAAAGACCTCGAAACTGGACCTGGGAGTGGAACCCAGGTGGACAGAACATGAAGCGGAACAAGCAGCGACAAAAGCAAAACCGACGACAAATGGTAGGGAAGCATGACTGGGACGCTCGAAGCAGCTGAACGCGAATGCCTCGTTGCCAGCTCTTTATTGTATATTCGCATTATATATTCATACTACAACGTGTTCTGCGTAACAGTGCGGGCGTATCTTAATTCTCGGTTACTAACTTTTTATTAACCGAGCGCGAGTCCTTTACAGAGAAATATCGGACCGAGGTCCGATATTTCTTTGTAAAGACCGAGCGAGTGAGGTTAATAAAAAGTTTATTATATTGCATTTAAAGGCATTTATACTTGAAACAAACAAGAAATGCATGATTTGAAATGCATATTAGTAGCGTGATACACATTTGAGCGAAGAAAACAAAAAATGCCAATGTATTCCTTCTATTCCACTTCGTAGATATCTTATAATAACAAATTAAATCATAATTTTCAAATTTTCATTATTTTCGGGAAAATAATGGACCGCTGAAAGTGCTTCTCAGCCAATCACAGTCCGCCAATTCACCGGAAGTGATGCTTGCCATATAATAATTTCCTTTTATTGTGCCAATAAAATACATTTAAATTAATGCTTAGTTAATTTATTTGACCGCTTATAAGCATGGCATTGTCGTTTTATTACGACTATAGCATACAGCTGTTTACTTGCTGGGGCACCTGTGTCCGGGGGAGTATAGATTTCGGCCAGAGGGTTTCGGCACACATTTGTGGTGGATCGGGAATCTCCAATCACTGATCTGTACTAAGACTGGATAACGCATCTATAGTTTACAAAAATGAAGCCGGAAGTCACCGGCCGCCACCCGATTCAAGGGTCCCACTTTTGTATAGATTTGTATTGTACAGATGCTAGTTTTTCGCGTTTTTTGCCTTGGCTACGTTTTTGACCGGGCAAGTTTTACAATCACAAAGATAGAAGCATATACATGAAGAATTTTGAGCAAAAAATGTGGAGTACTATGCAGTTATAACGCCGCGAAACGGGATTTACAACTCTGAAGGAGTGGAGAGCCTCAGACTTTGTTTATCAAGACGAGCTCGTTTTTCTACTTTCATACAAAATCAACTCAAAATATACAAGAATTACTGTTAGGGAAGCCTCACATATCAATTTTGTCCATGAGAAACGTCATATGTTCGTTTCTCTGGAGACCACCCCCTTAGAAACTTCACGCATAATTATCGATATTTTGTTCTTATAGTACACATGCATAAGGTAATTTTGCATAAGGTAATTTTCTACTACTATTTCTTTTCGCTGACATACTCTTTTTTATTATAAATATGAACTTCAAAATTTCCAACGTTTCTCAAAACAACTTTTTTTGCATGAAATCTGATTGATAATTTTAGCGCGTTTTTCTTGAAATTTGAGTGTTTGCAATGCAAGGAAGGCGTAATAATATAAATGTATACGTGTAGAACAGGGATCGTGACTAAAACACCACACGAGTACATACGAGTAACATACGAGTAACACACAAGTACATACGAGTAACATACGAGTACATACGAGTAACATACGAGTACATACGAGTAACATACGAGTACATACGAGTAACACACGAGTAACATACAAGTACACACGAGTAACATACGAGTACACACGAGTAACATACGAGTACATACGAGTACATACGAGTAAAATACGACTACATACGAGTAAAATTTCTTTTAAGAGTCAAAACTTTCACTTTGGCTTCGTATTATGTTCATGTTGGGAATGTCTTATTGACATAGGCGTACGATACGGGGGGCGGGGGGGGCAACTGCCCACCAAAATTTTGGAAAACCATGGAAATTCGGGCAAATGCTAGGAAAAATCAAGAAAATTCGGGCAGATTTATCAGAAAATATGTTAAAATCAGGTTATTTCATTACAATTCACCATAAAAATTCGGGCAAACTTTCAACTCCCCCCCCAGAAAACATCAGCCCCGTTCTCCAATGCGTATTGATGGATTTCGAAGCCTCGCACGACGTAGAAAAGGTAATTCATTAATATAGAATAAAGATTTGTATGTTCTAAGACTCTAAAAAGGTTTAAATGTAGTATATTGCTCACAGGCTGTCAGAGAGTTTTTGTAGTACATGAAAGTGCATGTTTGCCATGTTGTTTATACGTCTGTAGTCTATATGTTTTGCAAATTTAATACGTGAATTATACACCGGGAAACATAAAATACTCAGGGTTCATTATTTATCGGTTGGGGGGGGGGGGAGTAGCTGGTGGATTCTAAAATTCAAATAGCATAATAAAAATGACCCTCCCTTTTAATGTGTTTAAAAATGTAGTCCACCCCTTTAGAACAGTCTGAAAATTTTTCATCACCCTCCAACATTAAAGTTAAGAAGAACATAGTATGGCCGTATGGTAGTTCTTCCCATCCTATTCTTTTGTGTGCTCTTTACAACCAGGGGCGTAGAGAGGACCTTCAACTTGGGGATGCTGGACAGGATTTAGCCAACGGGGGGGGGGGGTAAAATAAAATCCAAATCCACAATATAATTGTGTATAATGTTGTTTAAGTAAGTAGATATTCCCCAAGAAGAAAGGGTTTACTTTGGGTTTTTAAATGTAAAATATATTTACTTTCAATCATTATTCGGTTTTAAAAGTAATTCGCATTATTTTAACCCATCATTTTCCATCACGAAAAATCATGTCTTTTATGCATTATACAGTCTTCGGATTTATGCAAACTTACACTCCGATGGTCCCTGAAATGCAGGAAATCGCATTTCAGGGACCCTAGATTTCAAAATATTCTGGTGGAGCACGCCCCCAGACCTCCCCTAAAATGGCTCACGCCTTTTACGCTGGCTACGCCACTATCTCTATACTATCTTCTTTATATCAATGCTATAAAATTTTATTGTCTCCCCAAAACACTTCTTCAAAAGATTTAAACCACTCTTTTTATTTTACACCTATAAAATATATCCCCCCATTATTTTACCAGCCCCCGCCCCCCCAACCGATAAATAATGAACCCTAAGCATTTTATATTTCCCTGTTGAAAACGTATTAACAGGTGTACAATTGACGTATTAAATTTGCAAAACACATAGGAGAACGGGGCTGATGTTTTCTGCGGGGGGAGGGGGGGGGGGAGTTGAAAGTTTGCCCGAATTTTTATGGAGAATTGTAAAGAAATAACCTGATTTTAACATATTTTCTCATAAATCTGCCCGAATTTTCTTGATTTTTCCTAGCGTTTGCCCGAATTTCCATGGTTTTCCAAAATTTTGGGGGGCAGTTGCCTCCCCCCCCCCCCTGTCTCGTACGCCTATGTCAATAAGGCATTTACAACATGAACATAATACGAAGCCAAAGTGAAAGTGTGAAAGTGAAAGAAACTTTAAAGAAAGCGTGCTAATTCTCGTATTTTACTCGTATGTACTCGTATTTTACTCGTATGTACTCGTATTTACTCGTATTCACTCGTATGTTACTCGTGTGTTCTCGTATGTTACTCGTGTGTTACTCGTATGTACTCGTATGTTACTGGTATGCACTCGTATGTACTTGTGTGTTACTCGTATGTTACTCGTATGTACTCGTGTGGTGTTTTAGTCACGATCATTTCAAAACTAATCTCAGTACGCTTTTGTTCACAACGTAGCTGCTTCATTTCTTCAAATTTCCCGAGAATATTCGTCCAGTAACAGTAATTCTTGTATATTTTGAGTTGATTTTGTATGAAAGTAGCGAAACGAGCTCGTGTTGATAAACAAAGTCTGAGGCTCTCCACTACTTCAAAATTGTATATCCCGTTTCGCGGCGTTATAAAGCCATAGTACTCCAAATTTTTTGCTCAAAATTCTTCTTGTATATGCTTCTATCTTTCTGATTGTAAAACTGGCCCGGTCAGAAACGTAGCCAAGGCAAAAAACGCGAAAAACTACCGTCGGTAATACAAATCTATACAAAAGTGGACCCTGGAATCGGGTGGCGGCCGGTGACTTCCGGCTTCACTTTTGTATACTAAAGATGCGTTATCCAGTCTTTGTACAGATCAGTGTCTCCAATCTCCAATATTCTTCGATAGCCACAAAATAGAATATTAATGAGCTGCCTAATATCAAAATGGCGGCCTTTCAGGGAGTGGGCAAAATATTTCAAACAATTTCGTTAAAATTTTCAACGAATTATACCTGTTTTGTATGGATTTTGCATTGTGTCTAACTCTAGACATTCTTGCTACTTTAGTTAATGCATTTTTCTTGGTGCACGACTCTGAAAATCCGAAATTTGGATCGTCGAATTCCCGTGCACGATCATAATATACTGAATCTGAATATAAACGAGCCAAAGGCAAATTAAGACAATTTCAAGGTAAAAGGTTATAACTTACAGTAAACTAGGTAAAAGGTAAAAGTAAACTAGGTAAAAGGTAAAAGGTTATAACTTACAGTAAACTACACAACGTAGTTTTAATAGATAACTACTTTATATTAATTATGAGAAGCATATTGGTGTCATATCAATATAAAATTTATCCAACAACAGTCCCTATATTAGATCGTTATTAGTTCATTTAATAGCTGTGGAAACGTGAAAACTTTAGTGTGAAATATATTGTATTCGTAATGCCTAATGGCGCAATAAGGATAAAAATACCAACGTTCGCTTCAGCGTAAGAAATGTACTTACGGATGTCAAATGTATTACTAAACAACAGTATTCTAGCCGGCAGGGCCGTAGCTAGCATGTATAGTTGGGGGTAGGCCAAAAATTTCCTAATGACGAAGAAAATTTCCGAATATTTCATGCATGGCATACGAAGCCACGAAGGTGTTTGCTATCCGGAAAATGAAGATATGCAATTTACAAACAAAAATACACATATTTTACGCAAAGACATATTACAGAAGCATGCAGTGCCGTTGGAAGCTCTTTTTTATTGGGGGCTGGGAACGAGGTCCGAAGGCCCGAGGAAATTTTTAAATTTAGATTCTCTGAAATGCCATTTCCTGGAATTTGGGGAAGTTTTGACAGAATTCTGATGGTCAGAAAACGAAGTTTTAGTATGATATTTGTGACGTTACTCTGAGTAGGCATCCACAGCGGGCAAGCTGAAAAGTTTGCTTGGTCACGGTGGGAGTCGAACCCGCGACCTTTGGGATACTAGTCCAATGTTCTGCCAACTGAGCTACGTGGTCAAGTCGGTTCGAGTTGTTAATAGAGTTTTAGTATGTCGAAATTTACAATTTGCTTACAATTTAGTAGAACTAAATGGGCGAAGGCGTATTTAATTAACTACTGTATATATTGCAGGAAAGAACTACTATATTTCAAATAGTGAATTGAAGTTCATAGACATAATACAAGAAATTCTATGAAACTTCATAAGCCTTATCAAAGAACAAACTATGTTAAACATTCACTCTCTAACAAGGGAGTTGATATCTGGAATAATCTTGACCCAAACTGTAAAAATATGGCATCTTACTATATGTTCAAGAAAAAATCGAAAAAATACTACATACTGAATAACTAAAAAACTACTACCAATTAAAAACAACATCTGCAATGAATTAATAATAATATACTTTTGTGATCAGAACATTTTACTTACTGTAGCAATATATGTAAATACTTTATCATATTGCACCTCACTTGAAGCACTGTCACTTATAGTTTTGTTTGTAAATAGGCTTAATTTGTAATTTAAAATGTAACTAGGGGTCTTAATCAAAAGCCTTTTGATGGTTGCTAATAGACCCCTAGCCCTAGATAATAAGCATGTAAATATAATAATCAAAATTTGTGTAATTAAATTGGGCGAATTAAATTAAAAAAAGAAAAAAAAAGAGTATAGGTAATATGATTCTTTGCGGTTTGTCGTGGATAATGTAGCCGCTTTATAAAATTAATCAATAGACCTTTCCCCTTATGAGTGAAATTTTGATCTAGACAAGCCTGCGAAATGTTGTAAAATGCGGATAATATAGCCTTGCGCGAAGTTTGCCGTTTTTCAGTCATTGTATTACAAGTGGGAAATTGATAATCAGTTTGATCATCTGATTATCAATTTCTCGTTTGTAATGCGAAATGACTGAAAAACGGCAAACTTCGCAAGGCTCATTATCCGCATTTTACAACATTCAACGAAACTTCGGAATATTACTAATTTTGTGATGCTCTTTCAAGCTGTGGTGAAATTTTTGTCCAGGCTTGTCTAGATCAAAATTTCACTCAAATGGGGAAATTAAGGTCTATTGTAGAGGTGTGCAAATCCGATCCGATCGGATTCGTTCCGATTTCGCAACCAAAATGTAAATTTCGGATCGGATTGATAAAGTTGTTTCGTAGTCGGATAGGACTTCGCGTGATCCGAAATAAAATGAATTAATTATCCATGCATTATCGCAAGAATTAATTATCCATACATTTATCAAAGTATCATCGCGGTTTTCGCTGCATTATTCGTTTGATACTTCAATTGGACGTCAGCTTCTTGACATGTATCTCTTGCTTTTATATTTATTTGTTTAAATATTTCAACTTGAATGAGAAATTTATTTTATTAAAGAATTCATCGGATCGGATTGGAATTCTTTTTCAACACTGGGATCGGATTCGAATTAGACATTTTCGGATCGGATTTTAAACATTAGGCAATTGTCGGATTATAAACGTCCAATCCGATCCGATGCACACCTCTAGTCTACTGTCAGTATTTTAAAGGTATATTATTTAAATGATAAAGGTGTGCATGATTTTGAAAAAAGAATGATTATCAGCAAATTATTGTTATGGCTGCTGCCCCCAGTCCCCCCTTCCCCCGACTGCTACGGCCCTGAGAAGTAATAAACCGAAAAACATTTACCGATTTACGATTTGTTTTACGTTATCCATGTAAATGCCGTGATTTCGTAAATCAGTTTATACCAATGGTTTATAATGACAATACCATTTTATAATATTTTCTCTGTTTAAACAACCGCTAAAATTTTATTATACTATTATTGCCGTAATTTTCCGAATGGCCAACTCGATTTTCCGAATATGTTAATTCTACAAAAGTTGGGGGGGGGGGGTTAACCACACCTCCCCCCCCATACCCCCTCGCCACGGCCCTGTTCTAGCGATTTATGGCCTTTCAAAATCAAGCGAAATTGTATTGTTGACAAATCGCTCGCAGTACGTATTGTTGACAAATCACTCGCAGTACGTTTGTCCTTGACTTTGTACTAAATTCTAACTCCTAATGGCGCAATAAGGATAAAAATACCACCGTTCGATTCAGCGTACGAAATTGTACTTACAGGTGTCAAATGTATGACTAAACAACAGTATTCTAGCGATTTATGGCCTTTATCTTTGAAGTCCAAGCGAAATTATATTGCGAACGAATCGCTTAAAATTATTCAACTAATTATAAAAAATGCAGTACGTTTGATCCTTGATAACTTTGGTATTGTTGGTTTTCTCAGAGTGCAAATCATGCCGACCTACAGAATCGATTTCCGGTTTTTCCTAATCAGCGCGTTGTTTTGATCGCCGCGCTAAAAATATAAATATTCTGTAAATACCGAAATAAAAGATGAAAATCCCAAGACACAAGCTTGAAAATAACATTATAAATAGTGTTTTCGATTCTGGTTCCAATAATATTATTACGAATTGAAAAAGATATGTCCAAAGGGGCCGAAGTTATGTTCGGCAAAATATATGGCTAGTTTACATTGTTTGTTATATCATGAAATATGATACCGTACTTGTATTAAAATTCGCGTTGAACTAAATGTTATTGTATTAGGCAAATCCACAGCCCACAAGTGTCCTCGAACGAAATGCGTTTCTTCGAGGTCGACTTGTGGCAAGTCTAGCAAATGAGAACCATACAATAATGGTTCTAGTTCTTGTTGGTATTTTGAACGCACGCTTTATCTTTAGTATAGCTACCACAAAGCTTTTCGCGTGGATTATATTTCGCGAAGTACTAAAATTTCCGCACCCAGCGGCCAGCGCTACGCGAATTCTCTTAATTCTATCACTGCGCGGATTTTAATACGTGTATTTATAGGTATATTGTCAACATTTGACTAAGACTATCGTAAGGAATTAGCAGAGTTTGTCCTTGTTTATATTCCAATATATTGTATAAATTCGTTGGGTACAAATTTATGAAATTTTGGGGTTTTCGAGTCGTTTATTAATTTAATACAAAAAGAAAAACATTAATTCAACAGGCAAAAAAGTCCAGAGTGCGACGCAAGAATTAACAGGTCTTAACACAAGTACACAACGGATGTTATGAGTCCACGGCGTATATTTATAGTTGTCAGTTAAAAAGTCAAACTGTCAAACCTTTAACTTGTCCTTGTTTAAATATCCTTCTATATATTGTATAAATTCGCTGGGTCCAAATTTTGTGGTTTTCGAGTCGTTACACAAAGAAAAACACATCAATTCAACGCGCAAGAAAGTCCAGAGTACGACACAACGTAAAATCCCTAGGAAACCGGCACAATTCTTTGAAAATTAAACGAAACTGTGTAAAATACAGTTTGATCACTCTGTGAAAGGCCGCCGTTGGAGTTCGGAATTGTGCGCGTGCGTACAAGTGTATGGGCTAATAAACGAAAAATGTACCACAAGCATGGCATGAGTCGACTATTACGTACATAAATACGAGCTTAGTACTATACTATCTAAATCATGGAACCGAGGGAATCGATGGCATTTTGGCTTGATCGTTGCACCCTGAGCCTGCGATGAGCTAACGCAAACTCGATTTCTCGACTACGAAAAAAACAGAAAAAGAGGGATTTAAGACACTTGGCCTACAGGCCAGTGTAATCAAGCATTTATACTCAGTATCATCAGTAATTCAAACTCAACGTAGCAAAATTTAAAACATTTTTGCGAAATAAGCTGTATCACAAGTTAATAGACCTATTAACTGTGGTTGTATATTATAAACTTAATGTCTGCTCCCGAGGGAAATAGTTAGTTTTGTTTTCCTGAGAATCTCAATGTTTCCCGAGACGAAGTCGAGGGAAACATTAAAGATTCGAGGGAAAACAAAACTAACTATTTCCCGAGGGAACAGGCATTAAGTATTTTGTTATATAGCGACGAACAAAAATCAACTTCAACATTTCGTGACAAAAACTCTATAGTGTAAACGAGTTTAAAATTAAAAGAACTTACTTAAACGGTTTCAGTAAAAACATAGTCCTGCACAGTGACAGAGTGCAAGCTCAGGTGCACGATTTTTGTGGCTAGCAGCTGGTGCAGTTTATTTTTGGATATCCGGTCCAGATGTAAATAATATCTGATCTATAAGGACATATAAATCTTGACATTTTCAGGTTAAATTTGCATAATAAAGTTGGTATTTTTGTGAAATGATAAGCATTTTTGATACAGTCAATTTAGATCCAATTTGTTTGTAAATGTGCTTTAGAAAACACCAGAAATGCAGTTCTGGAGCTTCAAAAATGTAAACATTTTCTGGGGGAGGACCCCCACACCCCCTTTTCTTAGGGAACTTAGTATGACAGTGGAATTATTATACTTCAGGTAGATTTTTAACATTGAAGTTCAGATTTCAGGTAAAATTCTCAGGCACCCCCCACCCCTCCCCCAATGACAGATGCTTTTCTACGTTCATGAAGATCAGTGCAATCACTATACAACACTGACCCTAGCAGTTGAGTGGGTATATGAAAAAGCAAACCCACAGCCATAATGTGCTGAGGTCATATCGACAAGTTTCAACCTTTCTTTTCAGCATTTAATAACAGCAGTGTCAATTGAGTAGCATGTTTATACTTTTATAGCTATAAAGAGTTAAATGTTGTTTAAATTTATACCTGCATCATTTACAATATTTCATTTTTGTGATCTGCCAGCAAATATACTGTATTTGGTTCTTAATTTTAAACAATTTACAGATAAAAGCCCAATTCAAAATCACAGTGATGCATGACATCTACAGTACTTCAAACAACTAAGTAAACACATATTCTGGACAATTTGCTGATAATTTGGTGACTGGTGATAAAATTGGATAATATAGGAAGATCATGATATGCAAGTATCATCATGAGGGCAATACAACTATCACACAAAAGCTTTAGTGGTGATGACATAATGACATCTGTTTTATTTTGAACATTCTTCTATTGTAATTATTAATTTTGTATCACAATGAATGTTTGTGATGAATGTTTGTGATGAATGTTCATGACAATGTGAACTACAGCTGTATTCGACAGGCTGAATAGTGAATAGGCTAGCCACATGTACGCAGTGCGTACCTATTTTTAATCATTGTGATATAAAAATTGCTTCATCATTCTTGCCGTCCTTCAAACAATCCAATATGGTGAGTGGTTATATTTGTCAGTCACTTGAATTATTTTTTTTTTAGATATATCTGTCGTTGCAGCCAGGAAAGCTTTAATTAAACTCATTGATATTATAAAATATTTATTATTGTCAGCTTTCTACACCATATATACAATTCAAATAAGACTAAAAAGACGATTTCAAACAAGTTTCGTCCTTCGGACCTTTTCAATAAATCGCCATATTGCAAAAAAATTGAATATTAATTCTGAAAAACTCTTATTATCCAATTTAGATTTTAAGACGCGGCTTTATATTACTGGTTCATAGATTAAGTATACTCCTATACAGTACATGCATCTATATATAGCTCTTTTTTGAGGAAATGACAAAAATAAATAAAGACATCTTGGCTCGCCCCATATTCCCTTTCTTTTCCATTTCAAAGGATTTTTTGCTGTTGCAGAAAGTCCATACTTCTATTCGAGCTTAAGATATAGCAAATTTTTATAAGAGCGCGCTGACCCACCTGTCGAGAATAGATCAATTATGTTATTAGTTTCTATCCGTTCAAACCGCGCGCTTATATATAAAACAAATGAACTTAAAGCCCGTTGAAAGGAATAAAAAAAACTGTATAGGAATCAAACAGTATACCGCATCAATTAGTTTGATAGTCAGTGGCATGAAACTTACCAAATGAATTTTCTCTGAGAGGTTAATTTCCCCAAATTAATGTGTTCTTCAAGTTGCTCTCGCTGCCGGAAAGTGCCTCACAACTGACAAGGAAATGTGTTTTGTCATAGTTTGATATTTTTTGCATAACAATGAAGAATATCAAAGTGAAAGAATGTTCTTGAAACGGAAGATTGTCTATTGCTATATACTATACGAGATGAGATAACTTAATCTTTATAGGCAGGTCCAGATTTAACCATGACGATATCGCTGTATGATTTTAGTTAAGTTAGCAACTATATATACGCAGGTTCATATCTTCGTAAAATTCAGTAAAATCATCAAAGTCCAAAAATTTTTGCGAAATAAGTACAGGTTAATTCCTTATATAATCGTTATAATGTATTTGAATACTACGTGTATCTCCTGCAGCTTCATAAGGAGGTTCCTGAAACGGAAAGACACGAGGGACACCTACTGGTGTTAGAACGGTCAGAGAATTATATTTAAGAGAATTATATTTAGTCCACAACAACAAACAATTTGAAGTAATTATAATATTATTACCCTAGATTATACTGTTAGTTATTATGACTATTGACTTGGCTGTATTTCGTGAAAAGGGTCAACGCTGTGCAGCCGAAAATCGTGGAACATGCAGGGTTGATTTGGATAAACATAGCTAGGAAATTAATGTACGTCACAATGTTGTAAGGATAAATTGTCTAGGCAGAGTATGTAATACAAGCAATTGTAATACTTGATGTAATCGGTCATTTAAAAGCACTAGGATGCGCGGAGCCGAAGTGCATGCTCAACATTTTTCATAAAAATGGTCATGTTTAGTAAACTCACATAATAAAGATCAAACATATTTTTTTCACCATTAAAGGGATAGTTTGAGCGAAGAAAACATTCATTACATTTAATAATAATTAAGAAGGCAGCTCCGTTGTATACGTATTAGTAATGAAGCTGGCGCATGAAGGGGTCAATAAAATGGGTGTAGCCTATATTCTCGCAGGAAAAATAGAATTTGGATCACAATAAGAATGGGATTTGTGCCATTTGTACCAGCAACACAGAATTTAAAAGTTTCCTGTTGAGAATGGAATTTGGCAGTAATCAGTGGGTCGGGTGACTGGTATTCAGACAAAATTTTGACTGAGAAAATGGTTGAACACCCGCCCCCACTTCATGTCGCTCAATCAGTTTACCAGTCCTGCGCAGTGATGGAATACAAGCCCAGGTGCACGATTTTAACTCAAGTTTGAAACCTACACCGTGACATCAAAATTGCTTTATCATCCTTGCCGGCCTTCTGATGTCGTAGAAGTTATATTTCCTTAATAAAAAAGCCTTGCAACCACCTGAGTCATTTGAGTCCTGAAAAACTCTTACTATCCATGCAATTTAGATTTTAAGATGGCTCTACTGGTTCATAGATTAATTACCCCTATAGGCTTCAGTACATTTATATAGTTCTCATGTTTTCTGAGGAAATGACAGATGTGAATAAAGACATGTTGGCTCGCCCCATTAGTCCCTTTATTTTCCTTTTGAAAAGATTTTTTGTTGTTGCAGAAATTCCATACTTTTATTCGAGCTTAAGATTTAAAAGAGCACGCTGACCCTGTGTCTGTGATCCACCATGCAGTTGAGTATATATATATATATATATATATATATATGTATATATATATATATATATATATATATATATATATATATATATATATATATATATATATATATATATATATATATATATATATATATATAAATCAATTATGTTATTAGTTTCTATCGGTTTAAACCGCGCGCTTTTATATGAAACAGAATAAGATCAAGCTTAAGCTGTTGAAAGGAATAAAATATATCTATATGTAGGAATCAAACAGTATACTGCATGCACCAGTTAGTTTACATTTGTCAGTACAACCTTACCAAATAAATTTTCTCTCAGTTTAGTTTTCTTCAAGTTGCTCTCGTTGAAAGTGTCTTGCAAAATGATTGCACATCTGACAAGGAAATGTGTTTTGTCAGTTATTTTTTGCATAACAAAGACGGCTATCAAAGTGAAAGAATTTTGCTGAAACGGAAGATTGTCTATTGTTATACGGCTATGCATGAGAAAAGATAAGATTAATCATTATATACAGGTCCAGATTTAACCATGACATTGCGCTATGGTTTCAGCAACAACTTTCCAGCTTCATAGCTTCAGTTCAGTGAGTCCAGCAAGGACAAAAATACCGGCACCATTCAATTCAGTGAAACAATATCTCCTTATTCCTCAGCATATATGTTCAGTCAATTTCAACATTGTGGCGATTTATGGCCTAAGTCAACGAAGTCGTATTTCATCAAATTACTCATGACAATCTTTTCTATCAATAAATATAAATTATAGTCATACCTCTCTCCCTGACTGAAGTGCCTCAAAATGATTGCACAACTAACCAGAAAATTTGTTCAGTTATAATTTTATATTTTAGCATGAGAATGAAGACTATATGAAAGTGAAAGAATATTTTACTGGAACGGAAAATTGCCCATTATGTTATACTAGGCTATAAGATAACGTTAAGGAATGTAATACAGACTTAATACACAATATAGTAACGCCATGAGTTATATACTATTAAAATTAGCACTTGTAGTCGTGTTTTCTGATCATAGCTAAAATGCTCGCGCTGCGCACTCCCATCAGTTTAAACTGAAAATGCGAGCGCGAACACTGTTTTAGATATGATAAAACACGACTATATATATAAGTGGTTTAAACGATTTACAACACGTCTACAATATATGTCGTCTCCTTAGTATTCTTTTCATAAAGACAAGAATAAGAATACTATAATGAGGATGGACTAGTTATATAAAGAACTACGAATGAAGATTTTTACTGAGAATCAGGTATCAAGTATCAGGTATCAAACCACTTCATGTGACATATTATAATTATTGTTCACATGATTCGCCAAAAAGCATATGTTTTAAATACCGACAATGAGTTTCCCCCTCGCGCGCGACCTAGCTCGTAAATATAAATCCTTAGATATACGCAAAAAACAAAAATAAACGGCTTATGAAGACGTTGCAACCCGCATAACCATATGCAGCGTCGGAACTGTCAATTAATACCGATGTTAATGCTGGATATCATATAGATAGCTACCTCGATCTTTCAGTGCGAACTGCAGCAACTGCTGTTCTCACCGATACCGTGGATTCAGGCGTTATGCGACATCAGAAAAAAACAATCTAACTTTATATAACTATACAGGATATCAGTTCTAAACTGTTTTACTTGGACATCGAGTGTTTTTGGTTGAGTGAAGAACTCTCAAAAAACTCTCATATCGAGGTACAGAAAGGTATGTCACTGAAGAAAGGCACAAATCATACACTCATCTCGATCTATTTCAAGTAGATTTTAGCACTTCAATTTCGTGAACATTCCGTTTTGTAATTATAGTCAATTTCGCCGTTAAAAGCCTTGTTTGCATAATTGCACGACGGAAATCTAATTGTTTGGTATTTGTGAAAACATCACGTTTATTTTGTATTACTATAGCTTTCGATCCGTAAGCCTGCATGGATCTTCCCCAGTGTATTAAATTATTACATTTCAGAACAGTGGTCTATCTCTAAAAATCAAATCCAATGCAATTATTGGAAAAAAAACACAAAATGCGTGATAGCGACTACCTTTTTATCTCGAAATTGAGGTACTTTAGCTTGAGCGTAAGTGCCTGAATGTCTATACATGATGTCTTGTCTTCTGCGATATTGTCCAATGGGTATTGTAAAGAAAATGGGAGATTTATACTATAATACATGGTATAACGAAATTTAATTCTGCTTTAGGCAGAAGGATCCGCAAGATAATTTACTCCATATGCATGTACAGCGTATCGTTTTTGTTCTCGAGGTATATTTTAGTTTCATTTTATATGTAAATGAAATAAATCTAATTACTTTACAAGCGAGTAAAATGTTAGTCTCGTCAAAGGTTCAAAAATGATGAAGTCACTCAAACTATATTTTTCATTCCTTTAACCAACGGTCACAAACTTCCACACAGAAAGTTATGCATGCAGAGAGCATGCAGGTTTGTACGTATACGGCAACTGATTTGCTAGTATAACATGCATGTACCAACGAATTACGGACGGACTTCCTTACTGGACCTTTGGGGGGAAGAGTTTAGAACTGATAGTATATAAGCAACCTAAGGTTTCCTAGCTCCTGCATGTACTTTCATAATAAAATGACTAAGTTTACTTATTTAAAATGTAAGTACTTTGTTTTTAATTTTCTTTGTTCAGAAAAAGGGTGGCGATTAACAAAAATTCCAATTCCTATAGAGACAGGATGTCTGTACTCCCCCATGCACAAGCTTGCAACTAGTTAGTCATATATGCACTATATTGAAATTCATCACAGAGATATTGTGTTCTAATTGGGTCTGTATATATAATTAAGCCAGGCCAAAACACACGAGTCACACATGAATTTTATTAGTTCATTGCATGTAATTTTAATGCATGTAATTTTAATGAATAGCAAGAGATTGCGTTGCAAAATCAATGGGTGAGTTGATTTTGTACATGTATTCTTTGTGAATTGCATTTGTGATGTCGCTACGCTGCCTATACGCACGATCTACATACTGCAGTCTAATTTCAGTTTCGTATTTGGAAAACCAAAGAATTACTAGGAATTGAAAGGATTAAATATTTGTATAATATATATTCAGGGACAAGCAAAGAACATTAATTTGCGTAGCGCCAACAGCGAGTCCATTGTAAATTGCCGCCAATTTTAATCATATTTATTAAGTGGAACGACTCGATAACACGGCACATGCATATAGAAATAACATGCACTAAGAAAATATATTTTATAGTGTGCACATGCGTATCGATATATTATGTCAATGGAGTTAAAGTACATATTCCAGGGGATTATATTATATTAGGGGATTATATATATATATATATATAAGGAATGAAATAAGGAATAAATAAGGAATGAAAATATAGTTTGAGCGACTTCATCATTTTTGTACCTTTGACGAGACTAACATTTTACTCGCTTGTAATGTCATTAGATTTATTTCATTTACATATAAAAAGAAACTGAAATATTTCTAGAACAAAAACGATAAGCTGTACATATAGAGTAAACTATTTTACAGATCCTTTTGCCTAAGGGAGACATAAATTTCGTTGCCATGCAATATAGTATAAACTCACTTGTTTTCTTTCCCATGCCATTGGCCAATATCGCAGAAGACAGGACAGACTTCATGTACACATTCGGCACTTACGCTGAAGCTGAGTACCTTAATTTCGAAATAAAAAGGTAGCCGCTATCACGCATTTTGTGGAGCTTTTTTTCAATAATTGCATTGAATTTGATTTTTTAACAGATATACCACTGTGCAAGGTAAAAATAAATATAATTGCTTTGTTTTGTTTTGTTGATATCCGTTTATTTCTTTGCTTTGATTTTGACGAGGCTTACATTCCACGCAAGTCCGGTATTCATCGGTGCTATAATAATTTAATGGCTTTTCTGAAATATAATAATTTAGTACACTGCATGCATGCAGGTGAAGATCCATGCAGGCTTACGCATCGAAAGCTATTGTAATACAAACTAAACGTGATGTTTTCACAAATACCAAACCATTAGATTTCCGTCGTATATATATATATATATATATATATATATATATATATATATATATATATATATATATATATATATATATATATATATATATATATATATGTTAGTTGTGTAATTGTACACTATATGTGTGGTAGTTATTTTAATCTTGAAATTTTATATTAATCGCTACACAGCGTTCCACTCTTTTAAAGTGATAGTATTATTATTAAAAAAATTATTTCAACACGGTAATTACATGAAAGAGAAAACATATTTAGATATTTACATCCTTGTTTTTCCCGTAAACCGTGCATGCAATTTAATTATATCAAATATATATCAGTGATTAGAGAACAGAGAGATGATGTGTAGCCAATTTGTCTTTAAAACTTTTTATATTACCAAAGATGCTTTGTCAATGGGTGTTTCTCAGATGAGTTTAAAATTACTTGTGGTGTCCCTAAGGGCTCTGTACTTGAACCTCTACTCTTTCTCATATACATCAACAATTTATCGATTTCATCCGTGATTTAGGAAAAATGGAATTATGGCTTATAGCTAATAAATTAACTCTAAACGCCTTAAAAACTGAATATATGATTATAGGAACTCGGCAAAAGATTGCTTCATTGATGATGATGTTGCACTCTCTATTGGAGGTATTTCACTTTGTAAAGTAGGCTAAGACATGTAAATGCGTAGGAGTTACAATTGATGAAAATTTGATGTGGAAGAAACATGTTGACAATGTTATTAAAAAGGTCTCAATTGGCATGGGTTTATTACGTAGAACTAGGAATTTTTTGACGGAAAAACAACTCATTACTATATATCATTCAATCATTGAACCACACTTTGATTACTGTTGCATTGTTTGGGACTCTATGAGTGATACACTGGCAAATAAAATGCAAAAAATACAAAACTGGGCTGTTCGTATTATTAGCCGGGCCCGATTATTCTGTTAGGTCTACTGACCTGCTCGAAAAATTTGGGTTGCCGACTCTAGATGAGAGAAGGAAACGGTTTAAAATATCCATGTTGTTTAATATCTTGAACAATAATGCTCCAACTTATTTGAAAGAGCTATTTAACTATAATGACGGAGCTCAATTCTTTGGTCTACGTAATGCGAATTTAAACCTGTCACTGCCATCAGTCGAAACAGAATTTTATAAACAAAGCTTTGCTTTTTCTGGCGCGAAGCTTTGGAACACATTGCCAAATGATCTTAAGACAGAAACATCTTAATGCCTGTCAGTCAGATAGGATCGAAACCAATCAACCGCTATTTTTTCCAATCCTATAAATGTTCTATAATTTACGGTCACAAGAATAAGATGATCAACGGTGTCAAAAGCTTTCTTTAAGTCCAAGACGGAAGACGACACCGTTTAACATCCCTCGGTCAATCTTAAATCATCAGTCATTATTCATATCTATTGGTGCAGTCATTATTGAGTGAAGCGATCTAAATCCCGAATGCAGAGAATAAATTAAATTATTATATATTTGTATAAGGTATGCATACAGCTGGCCATAAATATGTCTTTCAAACACTGTATAGTTAGGACAGATATATAGTTAGGACAGATATAGGTCCTTAATTGTCACTAGAAATATCTCGTACTCCACTCTTCAAAATTGGAGAAATCTTGGCATTTTTCAATTCAGCAGGGAAAATGCCTACCTTATAATTGATAAATTAAAAAGACTAGTAAGGTGCAAGTAAATAAACGGCGCGGCGACTTTCAGTAATCTATTGGGGATGTTATCTAAACCACATGCTTTTGTAATTTTTAAATTATTTAGTAATGTCAAAACTAATTTGTCTGAGTCTACATCATGTATACATATATATATATATATATATATATATATATATATATATATATATATATATATATATATATATATATATATATATATATATATATATATATAAAATCCCCTGAGTATATATTGTCTTATTGAAACACGTGCACGAGAAAATGGAATATGTACTTTAACTCCATAGACATAATATATCGATACTCATGTGCACACTATAAAATATATTTTCTTACTGTAATTTCTATATGCATGTTTCGTGTTAATTATCGAGCCGTTCCACTTATGATTAAAATTTGCGGCAATTTACAATAGACTCGCTGTTGGCTGCTAGGCAAATTAATGTTCTTTGCCTGTCCTTGAGTATATTATACAAATATTTAATCCTTTCAATTCCTAGTAATTCTTTTCGGTTTTCCAAATATGAAACTGAAATTAGACTCCATGCAGTATGTAATGTAGATCTTGGTAGGCAGCGTAGCGACGTCGCAAATGCAATCCGCAAAGAATACACATGCAAAGACATCTCACCCATTGATTTTGCAACACAAGCTCTTGCTATTCATTAAAATTACATGCATTTGTTAAAATACACACATTCTGAACTTTATCGAATTGATATCTGCAACTAGATCGGTAAACCAAACTTAGCCCCACTGTTATATAAAAATTTTGTTATCTCCCAAAATCTGGGAAGCACCCTGGACCAGTTTCGTTCCTCCAGCGATGTACGTAGTGGAAAGAGCCTGGATAGAGTTTGATGGTGCTCTTGATTCTTTAATCGATAAATTTCGATCCAAAAAGGCCGCAATAAAGTGCACTGAGTTCGTGCGGTTTTTCAGCACGCCATTTTGCTGACAAGTTTCATGGCGTGAGCATGACGTGTAGGCTACATGCATCTAGGGAAATTTGAGCACACGAAGTCCTATCAGTACATCTGGTATAGGTAGCCGAAACGTCAGAAACAATTACTGAAAAATTTTAATCTGGGTGATCGTACAATAAACCTTCATGCAATGTATTAATTATATTCATGCGTAACTCGTGTGTTTTGGCCT
Source organism: Paramuricea clavata (assembly GCA_902702795.2). NCBI lineage: Eukaryota > Metazoa > Cnidaria > Anthozoa > Malacalcyonacea > Plexauridae > Paramuricea > Paramuricea clavata. Next base: position 20,642 of record CACRXK020000074.1, read on the forward strand.
GTCTTAATTGCAGACCCAAATAGAACACAGACATCCTGTCTCTATATGGAGTACAGACATCCTGTCTCTATAGGAATTGAAATTTTTATTAATTGCCACTCTTTTTCTGAACAAAGAAAATTAAAAGCAAAGTACTTATATTTTAAATAAGTAAACTTAGTCCTTTTATTATGAAAGTACATGCAGGAGTTAGGAAACGGCTTAGTTTGCTTATATGCTATCAGTTCTAAACTCTTCACCCCAAAAGTCCAGTAATTAAGGAGATCCGTCCGTAAATTCGTTGGTACATGCATGTTATACCAGCAATTAAATCAGTTGCTGTACGTACAAACCTCCATGCTCTCTGCATGCATAATTTTCTGTGTGGAAGTTGGTGACCGTTGGTCAAAGGAATGAAAAATATAGTGTGAGTGACTTCATCATTTTTGTACCTTTGACGAGACTAACATTTTATTCGCCTGTAATGTCATTAGATTTATTTTATTTACATATAAAAAGAAACTAAATTATCTCGAGAACAAAAACGATAAGCTGTACATATAGAGTAAATTCACCAAATTATTTTACAAATCCCTCTGCCTATAAAGGAGACTTAAATTTCGTTACCATGCAATATGGTAAACTCTCTTGTTTTCTCTGCCATGCCTTTGGCCAATATCGCAGAAGACAGGACCGACTTCGTGTAGACATTCAGGCACTTACGCTGAAGCTGAGTATACCTTAATTTCGAGATAAAAAGGAAGTCGCTATGACACATTTTGTGTTTTTTTTTCAATAATTGCATTGAATTTGATTTTTTAAAGACACACCACTGTGCATGGTAAAAATAAATATAATTGTTTTGTTTTGTTGATATACGTTTATTTCTTTGCCTCGGTTTTGACGAAGCTTACATTCCATGCAAGTCCGGTATTCATGGGGGTATAATAATTTAATTGCTTTTCTGAAATATAATAATTTAATACACTGGTGAAGATCCATGCAGACTTACGGATCGAAAGCTATAGTAATACAAAATAAACGTGATGTTTTCACAAATACCAAACAATTATATTTCCGTCGTCCAATCATGCAAACAAGGCTTTTAATGGCGAAATTGACTATAATTACGAAATGGAATGTTCACGAAATTGAAGTGCTAAAATCTACTTGAAATAGACCGAGTTGAGTGTATGATTTGTGCCTTTTCTCAGTGACATACCTTTCTGTACCTCTGACGTATATGAGAGTTCTTTGAGAGTTCTTCACTCAACCAAAAACACTCGATGTCCAAGTAAAACAGTTTAGAACTGATATCCTGTATAGTTATAAAGTTAGATTGTTTTTTTGATGTCGTATAGCGCCTGAATCCACTATCGGTGAGAACAGCAGTTAGAATTAGCCGACTGAAAGATCGAGCTAGCTATCGATATGAGTAACACTAAAACGTAAGTTAAGCGACGACCCTTACGCGTACTGGACCTCTGCGTGGGAAAACACTGATAGAGTGATCCAATATAAATAAACATATAGTCTGTAGTTTAGTTATAGTACCGCATTTTTGCAGACCCAGCAAGATCGATCACAAATGGCTTGTGAATGAATTGACAGTTCCGACGCTGCATATAGTTATGCGGGTTGCAACGTCTTGTAAGCCGTTTATTTTTGTTTTTTTTGCATATATCTAGTACGGACTTAAGCTAGGTCGCGCGCGAAACTCATTGTCGGTATTTAAAACATATGCTTTTTGGCAAATCATGTAACGTGGCTTGATACCTGATAAAACTCCATTCTCAGTAAAAATCTTCATTCGTAGTTCTTTATATAACTATAGTCCATCCTCATTATAGTATTATACTGATGTAAAGAATACTAAGGAAACGGCATCTATATATTGTAGACGTGTTGTAACTCATTTAAACCACAGACTTTATAGTCCGCGTGTTTTATCATACCTAAAACAGTGTTCCCGCTCGCATTTTCAGTTTAAATTGATGGGAGTGCGCTGCAGCGCGAGCATTTTAGCTATGATCAGAAAACACGACTCTTGAAGTGCTAATTTAAATAGTATATAACTCATGGCGTTACTATATATTGTGTATTAAGTCTGTATTACATTCCTTAACGTTATCTTATAGTATAACATAATGGGCAATCTTCCATTCCAGTAAAATTCTTTCACTTTCATAGTCTTCATTCTCATGCCAAAATATCAAATTATAACTGAACACATTTTTTGGTTAGTTGCATGTGCAATCATTTTGAGGCACTTCAGTCAGGGAGAGAGATATGACTATAATTTATATTTATTGATAGAAAAGATTGTCAATAGTAATTTGATGAAATACGACTTCGTTGACTTAGCTAGACCATAAATCGCCACAATATTGATATTGACTAGACCTATATGTTGAGGAATAAGGAGATATTGTTTCACTGAATTGAATGGTGCCGGTATTTTTGTCCTTGTTCATGGACTCACTGAACTGAAGCTATGAAGCTGGAAAGTTGTTGCTGAAACCATAGCGCAACGTCATTGTTAAATCTGGACGTCATGTATATAAAGATTAATCTTATCTTTTCTCATCATGCATAACCGTATAACAATAGACAATCTTCCGTTTCAGCAAAATTCTTTCACTTTGATAGTCGTCTTTGTTATGATTATGCAAAAAATAACTGACAAAACACATTTCCTTGTCAGATGTGCAATCATTTTGCAAGACACTTTCAACGAGAGCAACTTGAAGAAAACTAAACTCAGAGAAAATTTATTTGGTAAGTTTGTACTGACAAATGTAAACTAACTGGTGCATGCAGTAAACTGTTCGATTCCTACATAGATATATTTGATTCCTTTTAACAGCTTAAGCTTGATCTTATTCTGTTTCATATATAAGCGCGCGGATTATACCGATAGAAACTATAATAACATAATTGATTCAGTTATATATACTCAACTGCATGGTGGGTCACAGACACAGGGTCAGCGTGCTCTTTTAAATCTTAAGCTCGAATAAAAGTATGGAATTTCTGCAACAACAAAAAATCTTTTCAAAAGCAAAATAAAGGGACTAGCTGATGGGGCGACCCAACATGTCATTATTTACATTTGTCATTTCCTCAGAAAACATGAGAACTATATAAATGTACTGTATAGGGGTAATTAATCTATGAACCAGTAAAGCCATCTTAAAATCTAAACTATTGGATAGTAAGAGTTTTTCAGAACTCAAATGACTCAGCTGACAAATCTGAGAATATTGGATTGCCTCAAAAACAAATTACCACGACAACTTTGAATAGTGGTTGCAAGGCTTTTTTTATTAAGGAAATATAACTTCTCCGACACCAAAAGGTTGGCAAGGATGATGAAGCAATTTTGATGTCACGGTGTAGGTTTCAAACGTCAGTTAAAAATCGTGCACCTGCATGGGCTTGTATTATATCACTGCGCAGGACTAGTAAACTTATCGAGCGACATATGAAGTGGGAGCGGGTGTTCAACTATTTTCTCGGCCAAAATTTTGTCTGAATGCCAGTCACCCGATCCACTGATTACTGCCAAATTCCATTCTCAACAGAAAACTTTCTGTGTTTCTGGTACAAATGGCACAAATCCCATTCTTATAGTGATCCAAATTCTATTTTTCCGGTGAGAATATAGGCTACACCCATTTTATTGACCCCTTCATGCACGATCTTCATTACTAATACGTATATACAACGGAGCTGCCTTCTTAATTCCGATATCAAACTTTGCGTAAACAAAAAGTCGTGTCGTATTGCGCGTATCATATTTCCAACTTTTCATGAGGTTATGCAATAACAGATCGAGGTTAACAGCCAGGGAACCAAGCCTCGTTACGTCGGCACATCATGTGACCAAAAGGGGGCCGGGCGACTATGTAATAAGAGGTTGGCCGCGCATTGGTGGTATTAGTAATCATTGTGCGTTGGAAGCGTTGTAAACGTATTAGGAACAAAGATTTAAAATTGGCTCGTCCTGCTGCCTACATATCACCAGAGTTCGTGATCGGGCTTCAGAGTTCAGACGGCAGTATCGAAGGTTTCTAACCGTACTGGCAGGGCACCAACGAAAGGAGCGTCGCAACTCGAGATGATGAGAAACTCACCGGAAGTTTCGCTCGTAAAAAAAAACAAACAAACAAAAAAACCCAGGTCAGGTAGGCGATAGTTCTCTTCGCCAGAGTACAGGTATGTTTGTTGTTCATTTGTTGACGGTATTAATGTTGCGGCGGAATCCGAGACTATTCCCGCAGTTAGCAGCATGCTCGGCGGTGTAAGCTAAAATATAAATAAAGAACGGAGCTGCCCCTGTTTACCTTTGAGGGCACAATGGTGGTGCCGAAACTTAATGCGCATATAAAGTAAAGAACGCGGTTATAGAATGGGTAGTATGTTTTATAATAGCTATACGGCGGTGCTCACAACCCATATTCACGTCAAGGTCGCACGATTTGTGGGTTTACATGGCGCCGATCATTCGGACAACTAAACGTTTCAGAGGCAAAGCTCAACCGCGGACTCCGCTGCTAATAATTTACGCGCTTGGGGTGTTATATCTAACTACCACACGGCAGTGGTAAATCATCCGGGTTAGCTAGAAACGTGCCTAGCCCGACCGCACAACGGAGCTTTCGTGTAGAAGCTCAAGCGAATTCAAAGTAAAGTTAGTGATCAATCGCAACGTAATCAAACGTTGCACCTGGTCTAGTTCTGTTAAATGTCTGTCAACACGAACACCTAAACACAGTTGTATTAATTTTAATAGACAATTTTCCTATTAAAGTTCAGGATTTGCAACTTGCCGCACTTCCGGACTGTTCTAGGTCGAATTTATTGTTAGTTGTCTTCGCACGGGTTTCACAGGGATATTTTTACATCTTCGGTTAGCTGCCAGTTAGCGGCCTTAGCTCGTCCTAATGTCAGTGTCCAATGACAAATATCTATCAGACGAAATTCGAGCTCGAACTGTGGCAGGTCCATTTGATACGCCACCTTTTCCGAAATACATTGACCTGAAAGGTCAAGTGTCTTAAATCGCTAAATATCTGTTTTCCTGGTTTTTCTTTTTTCGTCGTCGAGAAGTCGATTTTGCGTTGACGTATCGCAGGCTCAGTTTCCAGTGTTACAGTTATTCCAGGTTACTATACAGATCAGTTTTCAAGATGGCGGCCATTCAAAGAGTGACCTATGGTATCAGTCGTCAACAACTTATTTTGTTGTCAACGAATTTTAGTCACCGTGTCACGTTTTATATTCTTGTCTATTGCATCACAGTGCGTATGTCGTCATTTTTCGGGTCGGTGTGAGCGCCTGAGCGAGCGTCTTGTTTGCATGAGAGTCGATTTGGAGTGATTCCAAAGAAAAACAAACCGCGCGGCGTTTGATTTGAGACATATCGTTTCCAGCTGACCACAGCGTAAACGATGGGATTTAAAAACGAATCTCCAGTAGTTTATAGTACTGTACAAGATGCTATCCGAGTAATAGTAAAGATTGGTTTAATAATAGGGGGCATTAATGGGCAAATGGACACCCAAGGATGTACTGTATTATCCACATTTATCGAGGTAATCGATACTTGTTAGGTATACATACATACATACATACATCAACTTTATTTAAACACGGAAAATCATCAGTATAGTTATTTACAAAAATATTAAAATATTTTAAAAGGAGCAAAAAGAAATATAGATACTGTTCTACCTGATTGCCGTGTGGGAGTCAGATCGATTATTTATTAAGAAGGCTTCTAAACCTGTCTTAAATGCAGCGAGAGAGGTTACTGATCTAAGAGATTCTGGCAGGCCATTCCATAATTAAAGAGGCTCCACTGTAACTGAAGGAGCGTTTCAAATAATCTGTGCGTGGTTTTGGGACATAAAGTTTACCATAAGAATCTCTCAGGTTATAAACACTCTCACTGGGAGAAAACATCTCTTGTAAATAGAATGGTGTATGTTTATTAATAGTATTAAACATGAGGATTGCCTTTTGCTTTAATCGCTTAGTGGACAATGATTCCCAATTAAGTTCTTCAAGAAGAGAACTTGATGAAATATCATAAGATGAACGGGTAATAACACGGGCGGCCCTATTCTGTAATTTTTGTAATTTTTCGCTTTGCTTTTTACCTAGGCCATCCCAAACAGGGGCACAATAGGAAAAATAGGGCTCCACCAAACTTTGGTAAACTCGAATTGCAGTTTCTGTGGTAATAAAATCTCTCATTCGTTTGAAAGCACCGATACCCGAAGAGACTTTTTTGGTGATATTATCAACATGATATTTCCAAGTCAAGTTCTCATCAATTGTTAAACCTAATGACTTAGACTTCAGCACTCTATTAATCTGTTTATTGTTAACACATACTTCCACATTCTGATTATCAAAGGTTGAAAGTCTTTGACGAGATCCAATAATCATAAATTCAGTCTTGGCAATATTTAAACTTAACTTATTTGCCTCTAGCCATGTGTTTAAATTGGCTATTTTAGCATTCATAAGATTTTCTAGCTCAGAAAGATTATTACTTTGCATGCTGATGTTCGTATCATCAGCATACATTCTAGGTAAACCCTCGTTCAGGCAGTTAGGCAAGTCATTGATATAGATCAAAAACAGAAGTGGGCCTATAATAGAGCCTTGCGGAACTCCATGGGAGATAGAACGACTACCAGAGAGTTTGCCATTTACGTAGCATTTCTGTTTTCGATTGTTTAAATAGGAATTAAACCACGATAGGTATGAAATGGCGGGGACAATATCTTGTTGATCTTGCTTTCATTCGAGCACTTCTATCATGAGCCCCTGGCTCGAGTGATTGGGCAACCACACTCTGTGTCATTCGACATTAAATAAATTATTCTATTCTCAGCTGTCGAGTGGATTTTACAGCACAACTGTCGTGTTGCCGATTTTTTGCATTACCTTGACGATCGATTCTTGGCCCAGCTGGTGCTATGGTTTGCTCGAAGTCTCAACGCCTTGCAGGTACATCACTCGACATCGGCAGTCCCGTTTAGCTCCGGACAAATGCGAAGGTCCAGAACGGCGAGCCCCTGTCGCGCAAGCAATTAGTTTCGTGGATACACGATTCAGCGGCTTGGTTATGCCTCGAGGGCAACTACTCAGGATCGACATAGCTTCGAATCGGAGTGGCGACAACGGCTGCGTCGGCTGGTGTAGTTCCTGACTTAACTTGCACGAGTAATTTAAAGTGGGATTTGGGATGAATTGGAGTAAGCACAAATAATATTCGATATGAAACTAACAAACTCGTGTGACATGTTGTCTCTTGTGTTTGGGCTTACAAGGTACAAGACTAACAAGAGCTGAGTTACCATACAATCTGGTATCACTCGTAGGTCGCTTTTTGCAAGGCGTTCTGTTATATACCATACGGGCTAGTATTGCTTGTGACCCACAATTGGTTACGTTTTATACCATACAGTCTGGTATCGCTTAGCCATACAGGTTGGTATCGCTTGGGAGTCGCAAGCCGCGATACGTTTCCCGTAATACATTCTGGTATCCGTAGCCCACAATTTGTTACGTTTTATACCATACTATTTGTTAGCGCCTATGGGTTGCAATTCGTAATATGTTTCGTTATATACCACACAGTCTGGTATCGCTTTGGGCCCACAATTTGCTACGTTTTATACCATACAGGTTGGTTCCGCTTGTGGGTCGCAAATTCGCGATGCGTTCCGTTGTATACGATACAGTCTGGTATCGCTTGTGGCCCAAAATTTGTTACCTTATATACCATACAGTCTGATATCGCCTTATGTGTCGCAATTCTAACAGAATCTTTTTACAAAAGGATGCATGTGACACAAAATACCCAATCTCAGAAATAGCGAAAATCATTTAACTCGTCCAAAACCTAGAACAGAATATCTAAGAAGAAGCTTTAAGTACAGCGGCCTATGTTATGGAATGACCTTTCGTCTGCAGCTAAATCGGTGGATACTCTCGATTGCTTCAAAAAAGAGATAGGTGCAAGCTAGACGATGACTCTGTGCTATATGTGCTAATCTAACTTTTGTATATAGTTGTATATAATATTTTTAAATTGTAACTTTGTAACTTAATTATTTTCCTTGTATTGTTTGTTGACGCCCCTCGTGGAAATCAGCATCATGTTGACGAGGCAAGCGTGTTTAAATAAAGTTTTTACCTACCTACCTTCGTTATATACCATACAGTCTGGTATCGCTTGTGGCCCACAATTATTTGTTACGTTTTATACCATACAGTCTGGTATCGCATATGGGTCGCAATTTGCAATACGTTTCATTATATGCCATACATTTTGGTTTCGCTTGTGGCCCACAATTTGTTACGTATTATACCATACAGCCGGTCTGGTATCGCCTGTGGGTCGCAATTCGCAATACGTTTCGTTATATACCATACAATCTGGTATCGCTTGTGGCCCACAATTTGTTACGTTTTATACTATACATGCAGTCTGGTATCGCATATGGGTCGCAGTTTGCAATACGTTTCGTTATATACCATACAGTCTGGTATCGCTTGTGGCCCACAATTTGTTACGTGTTATACCATACAGTCTGGTATCGCCGATGGGTCGCAATTCGCAATACGTTTCGTTATTTACCATACAGCGTGGTATCGCTTGGGAGTCGCAAGTCGTAATACGTTTCGTGATATACCATATAGTATGGTATCGTCTGGAGCCCGCAATTTGTTACGTTTTATACCATACAATCTAGTATCGCATATGGGTTGCAATTCGCAAGACGTTTCGTTAGATACCATACAGTCTGGTATCGTTTGGGGCCCACAATTTGCTACGGTTTATCAGGTTGGTCCTGCTTGTGGGTCGCAAAGCTGCACTACGTTCCGTTCCGTAGGATACCATATAGTCTGGTATCGCTCGCTGGTCGAAGTTCGCATTGTGTTTCGATATGTACCATACAGTCTGGTACCGCTTGTGGCCTACCGGTGGCTTGGTCCGCTAATGTGTAATACGTTCCGTTGTGTACCATACAGTCTGGTACCGCTTACGACCCACAATTTGCTTGGTCCGCTTGTGCGTCGCAAGTTTATAATACGTTCCGTTGAGAACCATACAGTCTGGTACCGCTTGTGGCCCACAATTTGCTTGGTTCGCTTGTGGGTCGCAAGTTTATAATACGTTCCGTGAGTACCATACAGTCTGGTACCGCTTGTGGCCCACAATTTGCTTGGTTCGCTTGTGGGTCGCAAGTTTATAATACGTTCCGTTGAGTACCATACAGTCTGGTACCGCTTGTGGCCCACAATTTGCTTGGTTCGCTTGTGGGTCGCAAGTTTATAATACGTTCCGTTGAGTACCATACAGTCTGGTACCGCTTGTGGTTCACAATTTGCTTGGTTCGCTTGTGGGTCGCAAGTTTATAATACGTTCCGTTGAGTACCATACAGTCTGGTACCGCTTGTGGCCTACAATTGCTTGGTCCGCTGGTGGGTCGCAAGTTTGTAGTACGTTCCGTTGTATACCATGCAGTCTGGTACCGTTGGTGGCCCACAATTCGCTACGTTTTATACCATACCGGTTGGTCGCTTGTGGGTCGCAAATTGTAATTCGTTCCGTTGTGTACCATACAGTCTGGTACCGCTTGGGGCCCACACTTTGCTACGGTTTATACCATACGGCATGGTATCGCTGGTGGGTCGCCATTCGCATTACGCTGGTTAAGGCTGTTCCTTGGAGGGGTGATGGTTCATCACCCTTGGTGGTCTGCTCAAGATACCAGTGGCATGGATCTTAACCCGAGTCCAAGTAACAGTAGTACCAGTAGTCGTTCCAGGCCACCCCTCGGTCACCCGGGCTAACACCTCACCATCCAAACGGGTAAGTATGGTGAACGAAGGTGTTAAATGAGGTTATGCAATAACAAAGGTTAACAGCTAGGGAACCAAGCCTCGTTACGTCGGCACATCATGTGACCAAAAGGGGGCCGGGCGAGTATGTAATAAGAGGTTGGCCGCGCATTGGTGGTATTAGTAATCATTGTGCGTTGGAAGCGTTGCAAACGTATTAGGAACAAAGATTTTTTTTTTCTCTCCTGTTCTTTCATATTTCCACCAATTGTTAATTGGTGTGAAGGTGTTAGCCCTGCGGGGGTGGTCTGCTCAAGATACCAGTGGCATGGATCTTAACCCGAGTCCAAGTAACAGTAGTACCGGTAGTCGTTCCAGGCCACCCCTCGGTCACCCGGGCTAACACCTCACCATCTAAACGGGTAAGTATGGTGAACGAAGGTGTTAAAAAATTTTAATCGACCCGCCATGGCCAGAAATGACGGACATTTGCATTTCTCAGGTTTCATGTTACCAGGAGCATCCACGCAAAAATGGCTGCGCAATGCCCTATGTTTATTATCAGGCGACCGGAGTATTTTCAATATAGCATGCTATATATAAATTTTAGAGTATTTGTTGAAATTGGTTCAAGAAGTAGCGGTCGTATAGTAACACATTAAAAAAATGTTCCCATTACTTTGCATAGTCGCTCTGCTTTTTGCGATTGAATATTAAAACATTTTACGTCACTTTACATAGGAATCTATGAAGGTTTCACGCTCAAACGGCAAAATCTCGTAATATATTCAATTATCGAAATTTGTTGAAATCATTTTATTTTGACGAATATTATAGCCTTGCCTTCCGCCGCTTATTATTGTGTTACACCCGATAAAAGCTCTGCTTTTTTGTTTTGAAATTCGAAAGCCGGTGCGTTAATATGCATATCATATATATTACTTCGCGATTAAAAAGTTATATTTCATTTGCTTTCTAAACTCGAAATATTGATTGCCTTGCTACATGTTTGGTACCAAAATACTCGTCAAAAGCTCCTCTTTTCATTTCAGTAGTTGTTGCTTAGCTACACGCTGCGCCTGGTACACTAAAGGCCACAAGTTGAGTGCATACTTCATGCTTTGCTTTATAAACAACACCCACGCGAATATTTAAAATTCCGGATGCTTTGACAGAGCGTAAAAGGATAATTAGGAATTTTTGTGGATAAACGGAAAAGCTGCTGACCGACTGGTACGCTTGCACAATGTCCGTCATTTCTGGCCATTGAATTATTTTTCTATAGATTAAATGACTGGTGATATTAATGCTCACAAGTACTGCAATACGATTTATCAATATTGTTTCATTTAACATGACTTATTTGTGTAAATATCTATTAATATTTTATAGGTTTATTTATTTATAATTATATTTATCCAGGATACCCACATCACTAATGTGTTTTTCAGTGGGGTCCTGCATAACACAATCATTAACAAAATGTATACTTATATAAATATATACAATTAATAATATATAACGTCACGACATAAAGCAACGTATAATTAACTATTTCTAATAAGTACAACTAAGAATAGTTATATGATATGTGACCTTAGCAATGACTTAAATTGACTCAGAGAATCAGTGTTTCTGACGGAAACGTCAAAGTTGTTAAAGTCTAATTTCGAAGCGAGGTAGGTTGGTTTATGTTTACCCAAGTTCGTGTTGACTTTTGGGAGATGGAGGTTGTTACACGATCTTCTGCTGTGGGGATGGATTCTGCTGTTAGTTGTTAGATTGAAGTCGAAATCTATCAGTCCATTAGTGCATTTGTAGATAAAGATACAGCGACGTTTATATCTGCGAGATGAGAGAGTTGACAAGTGTAATGTAGCGAGAGCTTCGGTTGCCGACGAAAAGGAGGGAGATCTGGTATTAATTTAGCTGCTTTATTTCCCAAGGTTTGCAAAAAAATATATAAAAAATTTAAAAAATAAATAAAACGATCCCTTGAAAGCAATAGCTGAAGGTTATCGTTTCCAAATAACTTTTATAAATAAATACCATGCGGTGACTGCGAGATAGAGTATTTAGGTCAGTCTAAACTCCAGTTTGGTACGAACACGGCTAAAAGAACATCAAAAGGCTGTTTCAACTTTGAACCAAGGGGAAATCAGCTATAGCAGAACATGAGTGGGACACCAAACACGAGATTGCGTGGGAAAATCCTAAAGTAATTACGACAAACAATCGCTACGGTCAAAGACGAGAAGTGTGGCATATAAATATATGAGTAATCATGCTTTGAATCGGGATGATGGTGTCTATTTGCCAGGGGAATATATGCAACTTATTGGCAGATGACGTCATCCCTTGGGTATTTAAGAAGCATCATGCATTGCAACTTTAGATCACCCCTGATGAAGACACTAGACTGGAGTGTCGAAACGTTGGGTCTTGATTACAATTCGACTGGGCTTTGTATTCATTTATTACATTACAGTGATTAAAGTCATTGGCAATTTGCTCAGTAGGTTTACTATAGACTTGCGTTGGCCTTTCTTTAGTGGGTATGCTGCGGTTTATAATTTTCCACAAAGATCCAACTTTATTTTTGAGAGCACTGATTTCGTTACGTACATAATTGTTCCCGGCGTTCTCGAGAGTAATTTTGACAGTTTCACAAACATCTTTATAAGCATGCCAATCGTTAATATCTCATGACAGTTGTAATTTGCGATGAAGTTGTTCCCCATAAACCAATATTCTTTAATTTCAGATGTGACATAAGGACAAGGGCGATTTCGAACTTTAATTGTCTTAACTGGAGCATGTATTTCCAAGGTGGAAAGAAAATCATCATTAAAATTATTATTAAACATTGATAGTTTAGTGTTCACATCATTATCTGTAAAAATCGATATGATATGAACAGATCTAGATGCAAGGTCGGCTGCAAACATCTCGAAATTGTAGTTCTTGTAACCCCTAAATGTAATGTGACAGGGTGGGGGTTTAGGAAGCTTTAGCTTTAACACCGCGTAAACGGAAGATGATCGCTAATAATAGTCAGCTTAAGCAAGTGACGTTTTTGACAACACGAACGGCATGAGTAACGTCAGAAGACTGGGTCAAGGGCTGTGATTGGTGAAAAACGTCAACTTTACTTCCGGTCGACGTCCGTGTTGTCAAAAACGTCGCTTGCTTAAGCTCACTAATAGTGGTGGTCATGCATGGTGCCAATCAGAGAACTACAAGTTTCAGTTGTCCTGGTTGGTGAAGTAATAAGTTGTTTAAGGTTTAACTCGGATGTAATTATAAAGGTAACCAATGCATTGTTTTCAGGGTATTCTGTAATAAGATCTCCTTCGATAGGTTTATTAAATGTAAGAGCGGTGGTAAAATTAGGTTTTAATAGCTCTTCGAGGCAAGATAGCAGACAATCTGGCGGTCTATATGTCACACAAATCACAAATGTTCTTATCTTCTTGTGTTGTATTTGTAACCAGAGCAGATGGAACCCTGAAGTTCAAGTACCCGGTAAATCTTTAAAACTCTCACCTTTATTGGAACCCGAATATAAACTCCAGCTCAAATTGTCAAATCACTCCAGGGGAAAATTACTTGTATGCTATTCAGCGTCAACACTTGAATAACAATTAATTTCTTTATATCCAAAAACAATTCCCGGAATCGTCGATTCCCGGATTCAACGTTTCCCTGCTTTGAAGATAGCAGTCAATAGGCCGTTCCAAGGCAAAAAGATGCCATCTTGAATCTATTATTTCCACTACTGTGTTTGCATTCCCTGAAAATTTTGCCTATAGGGAATTCCATTGTGTTTGCACTCCTAGCTTGCACTATTGTGTTTCATTATGGCGTCGTTAACCTTGGAAGGGTCTATTCGATGTCGCGACAAGCGTTCCAGAAACATATAGAGCTTTTGCACTCATTCTCCAGGGACCAACTCAACAAACGTCATGGCGGCTATGTTGGTGTTCCAGACAAAAGAGCCTAATTAAAATTATTTTGAATTGGAATACCAACATGGCGGCTGTCTTGTCATGTGCAAACGCTCTACAGGGTGTATAAAAAAAAAACTGATCAGATTTGAAATTGCTCCCAATTTCGCAAAACAGCTGTTAATATCCAGTTTTTGATATATGTAGGTTCTTTGGGTACTTATAATGTAGAATAAGGAAAAAATATTCTCGAACTCAAATTTTGTTAACCAGGGGGGTTTGTATTTTCCAACAAACTAAAAATGGCTTGCGCACGAAATTTAAAAGCTTTAATAATCATATTCTGAGTTAATAGATGGAAATTTGTTGGGTTTTTAATTACTGTACAAAATTTGAGATAATTTGTTTAATTTCAGCCCTTTAACTATTGACGCAAACGTACATTTTTCCCCTCAAAAATCAGCTATTTGCATGCTAATTAATGCCTTGCCTATAATTTGCATATGTCAGTAATATGCAAATTAGGTAAAGGCATTAAGGTAAAGGCAAATTAGGTAAAGGCATTAGGAAAAAGTGAATAGTTAGTGTATAGATCGCGGGCGTGGGTGACCAACGGTGGGTGGTCATCCTCACTGATCTCCAAAATATGGCGGACTGTCATGAATAGCGAATTACACTGATTGGTCAAATTTAAAATTTGCATTACAACGACTGCATGAAATAGCGAACATTTTTAATTTGATTTGATGATTTCTTGCAAATATATTTCATTTTTGCACGATTTTGTGAATTTCAAAAGCTTTTTCAGAAAAAAAGGCGAAAGAATCGGCTAAAAGAAAAGAGCAAAGGCGCCGACGTTAACGAAGGTAAGTTTGTTTTAAATATTAATGTATTGTTTGCTTTATAATTGCCTTAAAACGGCCACCGATCGTATATTAAAACGTTGCGTATAAACGAAACAAGACAGCATATAATTTCAGTGTATACTTTATTGACTACCCTTTTTTATTACATTAAATTTTTTAAATAAAAAACAAAGCAAAGTTATTCGCATGCGAGAATTTGAAATCATTTTATTTCAAACTCAAAGTTTATCGATAAAGCCAAAAGGCAGTTTACGTTTAGTTTTACAAAGAACACTTTAAAATGTTTTGCGAAGCGTTTGTGGTTGAATTTTACCTTAAATTAACATAGATATAAGACAAAGATATGTTTGGGAAATTGGTAATTTTGTAATTAAAGTGATATTTTTAGAAGATTTTTCATTTGTAATGACAACTACTTTAAATACTGCATGTTCGGAAAATACAATGGTTTTGTCAGAAGGCCAGGGTTTCTGCATGCATGTATTTTCCAGTAAATTAAAATATTACTACAATACAATACGCGTAGTACAGCTAGTGGACGTTTCTTGTTTTGTCAAGAAACATCACAGTTCACGTCGACACGGCTTTTGAGTTTTGTAACCGGCCGAGGCGAAAGTAAATCTTGCAGTCGGGAAAACTGAAAACGGTCGTTGCTCACATACAATTCACGTTCTTACTTTGAAAGATTATTTTGCAAAATATACCCGCACAACAATCGAATCTTAAAAATATATATGTTGAATTGTTATTGTCAACGCCAACGGTTCTGCTATTTTTAGACAATATGGTGTTAGCCATTCGGAATGCGAAATTAACCGGCCCAGACCAGGGTTTCTCTTCTCTCGCCTAACCTCACACGAACGCCCTGGGAACGAGGTTGACATGTTGTTTATCGATCACGTATTCATAAAAAACTTATTCTATTTAAAAACATATATATTCACACCGATCACAGGCAAGGTGTTTGTCAGACAGAACAGCGGGGTGTTGGAGGGAGGGGGTGGGCTTGTGGCGGCTGAGAGGGATCGTGCGGGCTCAAAAGGCCTCAGGCGGGGGGGAGGAGGGGCTCAGCCCCCTTTGTTAAAATTTCCTTTCAGTTCGGGGGGTTTAGAAGATTTTTAGCAAGACTCAAATAGTCTTTGAAAATATAACAAATGTTTACTAATTTTTTAAGATTTGACATTATTCTACAATTAAAATACAGCTACAATCCTGAACAAAACGTTGTGGACAACCCACAGTCATTGGCCTCGAATGATGTTTTTTCGACATAATTATCTCCCCCCCCCCCGCTCCCCCAAGCATATGTTGAATGGGATTTTTCATCAAATATGACTTGTGGTTAAATCGGATATGCAACATTGAAGAGAAGGAGTGGGGGATGTGCAAGTAAATTCAAGTTTTTGGTGTTTGTTATGATTTTTGCAAAAGTGGAGTAAGTGTCCACATGAGTTTTGGCCCGGATTGTATGTTCCGAACATATTTCTATTCAATTTTTAAGGTCACACCAGTAATGTTATTTTTCCACATTTTCGATGTTCTGACTAATGAGCCCTGTAGTGATTGTATTTTCCTATTTTAGCATAATTAAAACATCACTTAAAATGCAGAAATCGTCTTTAGGAGACCCTTAAAGCACTTCTGGTGGTTAAAATCTTAGGACTACAGGAATGATATGCCAGGAGTAACTGTGTGTCGTTGTTGACAAAATATAATAAAAAATGCCAAATTCATGCAGCCGCAAAAAAACTTTCCAGTTTTAAGCCATGTGAAAATATTCCGTTTTGTCATCAGTAGCAGCAAAATATTTTTGTATTTTTACCGGCATAATATTCACATTTAAGTAATAGATGCACGGAAGAATACATGCATCTGATTTAAGAGAGTTGTGCGTACTGTGAAAATATGATGCTAGGTGAAGATAAAATTATAATTTATAAGGAAAAGGTGTCGTTCAAAACGAGGTAGATGCCGTCGCGAAGTATGCGAGTATCGCATTTTCTGACAAGGGCGTGGTCTGTGGATGTGGTCACCCCAAGTTAACTGTTCAAATACATTTAATTTTGGAATTAACAGCACAATATGGTTTAATGCAATAAGAATAACAGGTTCTTGTGTTTTAACAAGTCAAAAACAACCAGAGGCTCCAGATGCATTTCGAAAGTGGAGGGACATTGGCCAAAAGGGGCCCTTTGGTACATGACCAAAATCAAACGATTTCATGTCTTTCACGAGCCGAACGAAAATTTTTGAAAATAAGGAGTCTCTATAACGTCGGAAATGGCCTTTACAGAGTCTTTACTACTGCAAAAAGGGCACTTTCTTTCCAGCAAAAGAGGATGTTCATTCAAGAAATACTTTTTTCGTTCTTTAAATGGGACACTTTAGCCCAGAAAGAGGACACTTTTTCACTTTTAAAAAAGTGTGGGGGTGGGGAGGGGAGGGGCACGTGCCCTGATTGCCAACCCCCGGTTCCGTAGCTCCTGATAACAACAATTTATTTACAATTCAATTGCATGCAAAGAATCGCAGACGAAAAACACCATTGTTGTTTATTTCCTAAAAGTTTGCCAGTAGTAATTGTAAGTATAATTACAATTCAGTGTTATTTTTCAGAAAGTTAGTTAACTATTCTACACTTCTCAGATTCACAGATGTAAGCAATGTTATCAGCGTAATTTGAAGGATTAAGCAATATTGTTTTCAAGATTATGATCGCTGGCTCTGTCCACTGACGTATTTGTGGCGACAGTATCAGTCTTGCTGGCGCCATGATTGGAGAAGTCTTTCCACTTATCTGCCAAGTCTAGAACAAAACAAAGAAGGCAGAAATCTCACTTAGTAATTTCATATCCATTCACGTTAAAATATGGTTTTAAAGGTAAAGCAAATTTCATTATGCAATGTTGTAGGTCACAAAATGTCACGATACATCCTTTCGGAAAGCATGCTACTTTGACTATACAGCCTCGTTTTCGTGTTCGAAAACATAAGTTAAAAACACAACATCTTAATTACGAAAACAAGGCCCTTTAACCAAAGTAACGTATTTTCCCAAAGGATGTATTAGGTAGATCGTTTTCAACTTGGCGCTCTGGCTGGAAGTACAAAGTCAGTCGAAGTATCAAGTGTGATATCGGTATGGTTTATGTTCCATCTATTCTGCTTTTTCTGTACATGTATTTGTACAAAGTCAGTTTGTACTAGACAGTTGACCTGCATCTAAGGACGAAAACGGACTTATATTCATTTATGCAATGTTCTTTCGTCAAAATCCAAGATCTGATTGGTTATGTTAGTGAATATATGCTAATGCGACCTAAAGCGACATATATAAAGCAACTTATGCATGTATGCATGCAACTTATGCATGCAGATTATTTGTTACTGATATGGACGAAAATTATTGCTTGCCTCTGCAAATTCCATTCCCGCCTTTCCCGGGCCGGTATTATAGGTGCACAGAAAGCGGGTATCTAGCCGGATTATAGCAAAATATAGTAAATATACGATAACTTGAAACAGTATAGTGTTTTGATCGGATTGTATTTGTCATGCACTCCAAGTACGGCATGCTTGTTTATGTATTCACGGCGTAATCTGTTATTGTGTCATATAGGTGCATGCATGGGTTTCACTATATTACAGGTTAAAATAACCCACTAGAAATGGTTTGTTTTAACCTATTTAGTTTTAGTTATTTCTACCTATTTAAATAACCTATTTTAAACCGGTTGTCCTAGACAAACTGAAATAACCTATTTTTTTTGGTTATTTTAACCTATCAGTTTTTACAGTGTGGGATGAACTTTACCTGCATGTATTGAAAAGTTATACCTACATTGGTAACCTATCATAGTCGTATGAGCGACTACATAACAGTAAATTGCGTGCTTTTGCAACCAAACAGAACTGGATAATCACTTCGACACTTCGTAACGTTGTTTGTTGTGCGACGTCCGCAGTAAGTTATTAATAGTACAGTATACTAGTCTATACTAACTATGCAATCTAATGACAGTGTTATATACAGTGTGTATCAAAATAATTCGAATCCAAATTTGGCGTGTAATAACGCAGAATATATTTGACAAATTCGGTTGGTTTTTACACCATTGTTAAGTTCATTTACTTATCTTTCAAATGACATGCTGTACGCGTCATTTAGTTGGAAAATGAAGGAGTATTGCTTTGACAAAAAAAGTCTATAAAAACACAATTTTCCGCCGATGGGAATTGGACATTTTTTCTTTCAAAGTTAGTCCCACAAGGCTTTGAAATGCTAATCATCACTGAAAACTAAAATGCAAATTTAACGCGAATTTCTTCTCGTTCAACATGTTGAAAGCATAGGGGCTTAAATCTCTTTAAATGAACATGAATTTATGTAAATTTTGCTACATAACCGTTTGTTGATTAATTAAATTTGCATTATCTTTTGTTTGTACGTCTCACTTCGAATTCCCATCGGCAGAAAAATTTGATTTCGAGCAACCAGTTTTAACACACGATTTCTTGGTCATTTTTGATCTTATTGATAATTATAAGAACGATATAATCGGAAAGCTAATAGGCTATTTTTATTGCCATATAAAAATTATATGGTTTACTTTAGTATTTTATAAACAGCAGTCTGTCAAATTTGGATTCGAATTATTTTGATACACACTGTATAGCCAGTAAAGCAATTATTAAATGCAAATGATTTTGGTGGATGAAATATTTACACTTCATTGTACATTGCCCTATTCATTTAAAGAATTTTGGGGATTTACGATATGTATGGATTCCCTTGGGACCAGATTACTGTTCGATCGAGGACGTCCGCAAAACATCAACTACTCAACTGTATACACGAAGACGAAGTCATTCAGTCACACTTCGTTCTCATATCTGAGGAGAGCATGGCGAACCCATCTTCCATCTTAATTCTCTTCGAGTCTTGCCACAAGAAATATTTGGGTACTATGAGTATAACTGTTCACTACGAACGATCGAGCTATACGTTTGAAAGACCCGCTTTAACATGATGCACAAAAGACATACATGTATCGACGTTCAATTTATTCAGGATTTAGTCCGTTCAGTCACAACCAATAACAACCTCTAAGCCATGCAAATTCAAAAGCGGCAACCAGTAGGAATCGGCGATTTTGCTTATGCTTACGTCTCGATAATGATATTAATGAGGCTATAAGTTAATTCGCTTTCGTCCTTAGATGCATGTCAACTACTATGTGCAGTAACTTTGTAATATGTATCATATAGTGTTGTTTAACAGGCAATTCCTTACTATAGTTCAGGCAGTGTAATATATTAGTTCAGGCAGTGTAATATGTATTAGGCCATTAATCCTTATATATACTAGCTAGTTCAGGCAATGTTGTTATCAGGCCATTCTTTATTAGTATGCATTCAACCATGGTCTATTACAAAATGCAGCATTTTGATTAGCTACTTAACCATCGACCATTGCGTAACGGACCACGGTTGAGAAAAATATGGCGGAATATTATCTTTTGGAAAGGTTTCAGGGGAATTTGTAGGGAATTCTTTCCCCTAAGAACAAAAAAGACTACAAAATATCGTCTAAAGACGTTTAATGGTGGGGAGCAAAATTTAAAACGTATTTTAAAGATGCGGTAAAGTCCGTTCTGCGCATATATTCTGCGCATCAAAACATTCCATCAGTGGGGGAGCAACCTTTGGAATATTGTTAATATTTCGCTCCTTCCGAACTTTCTTGGATTGAATCTCTAGTCTGTATTCATTTACAAGCATAACGAACCAGAAAAGTGTTAAAAATTCAGTATAATATATATCTAATCATATTTTACAACTATAGCAGTGAGTTGAAAATGTAAATAAAGCGTTTGTTTACATTACGGACTTTACATCACCTTTAACAATAATCTCCTGTTACTTGCAACAAAATGTGACACAAAGACAGACAAAATTGAAGAGCACTTTTTTGTGCATAGCAAAACCATTGAAATTTCAGTTGCTTGCGGTAACTTAACCATACGTTCGATCTATTTCACTTTTAAGTGTTTCTTTGTCTAAAATAAGGATTTTTTATTCAGTATATAGCAGTTTATAGCAGCAATATTTTCAGGCTGTTTCCCCTTTAGTCATTTAATGTGTTGAGTAGGAGTTGTATTCTAAAACAATTCAACATCTCGGCCTCGTTGTCTATGGCGAATAATCAACTCGCGCTACACCTTCATTGACTATCCGCTCATAGACAACGAGGTCGAGTTGACTCTAATAGTTAAGTAATCAGCTCGGCTTCAGGGACTAGTTATTAGTTAATTAGTTCAGTGTTGCTAAACAGGGAAAACTAGAATATCTGGAGAAACCCTGTGGTGTTTGATCGAGTCAACGTTAAACTATATTCCTTTCATGCAAGACCGAGGGGTAATTTTTATTTCAGTTTTATATTTCAGTTGTCGATCCCTGATCTGTGAGGTGAAAGTCACATTTACTAAGCAGAGTACCATGAACAGAATAGAAAAACGGCACTTTGTTTGGTGATTCTTCAAATGGTTTTGCTTTACATAAACTACATTTACATAAACTTACTGTCAACATGTCTTGAGTTTTCTCGCATCAGGAAATCTGTTCTTGCTTGCTCCAGCCCAACTTTATCAAACAACGACAATGTGTATTCATAAAACCTTTTCTGAACTCTGGCCAACGATATAATAATACATGGCACGACAATCAAGGTAAAACACAAAAGGAATGAGCGAATCACAAGTCGATCTGTACTTTGATCAATTTCTTCTTTTAGCTTTGTCTCAATTAAGTCAGCTAGTCGCACTTGAAGTTCTAATATCACGTTAATGTACTTTGTCATCAACTCAAACCATGCGTATGCTTCGTCATCGGAAAACTTCTGGTATACACCCCCAGATAAGACTTTTCTTTTCTTTTCAATTTTCTTGATCCATTGTGAAGTGTTGGCAAATAATGAAGTGTGGATATATTTTAACTCACTTGAAAATAGGAAGGCTGTTTCGAGGTAGTTTTCAGCCAGGACACGTTTTTCGTTGTACCATGTTGTGTTTATGGCACTAAAGTTCTTGCCTTGAATGAATTTCAAACCTCCAAGAGCTCGTTCCATTCCTGACTCTTCTTTACTGAAAATCACCATCTCATATGCGTAAACCACGTTAGCATAGTCTCCCAAGTTTTCGGATTCTGTGTATTTTACTAGCGTAGAGATGAGTCCATTTATCCATTTTCGATAGGTTTGTAAGAGTTCAATAACATTGGTTCTCCCAAGGTCAATTTTGCGTCTAAAATCCTCCAAAGCATACCAAAATGACTTCGTCCCTCCAGTTAACGTACTAAGATCAGTGTCGTATCTTTTCTCTAATATGACAATGCTTTCATTCGTTTTACGCCGAATGTTATAACGCTTACGGCGTGCTTCTTCGTAATGTAATTGCCGAAAACTCAAATGTAAAGCTGTCATTCCTCGTTCTGTTTGTAAGTTGTGGATAACCATTGCCGTGTCAATGCTTCCGTGGATTTTGTAATTTAGCTCCTGTTTATTCTCAAAGGATTTTGCTGTTTGAATCACGTCAATGATGGTTAAGGTAACGGTTGCTATGGAAACGAGCGCGATGCTGAACAACTTTGCTAACTGATATCGTCGGTCTTTCTTCGTTATGACCGTTTTCGGGTGTTCAGCGTTAGAGCTGGCCTGATAACTTGGTGAAACATTCATTTTGAAGTTGTTTGAAACAGAGGTAAAGCACGAATCTGGGTATAATTATCTCTGAAATGCGGAAAAGGAAGAAAAGTTACCCTCAAGCAAACTGATGATTTCCAGTGATCAGTCATAAAGCATATCTAAGCTGAAAAAAACAAGAACAAGACGAACGGCGACAACAGCATCACGATGGTTAGTGGAACATCGACCTGTTTACAAGAGACCGTTTTGTGGCGGTTAAAATTTCTTCGGCAGTGGGCCACTTGCCTTATAGCGATGCCCGCTATGCATGACGGTAGGAGTCGTCACTTTGCAATCGAACGACATGGCGACTGTAGGAGCGATCGATTTTGTTTTGAAGATAAAATGGCGGATTTTTGACAACCTTTTGCATCCATTGATAAACTTTATCCACAGGAAAACAAAAAGAGAGCTCCCGAACAACATGTAAATGCAATTTCATGGCGCTACGTGTATCAATGAAGAAGAAAATGCATTGGCAAGGAGATGAAAATGTGAACACGTCTTGCCCAACATTTCCTGCAAAAAACTGACCTTACGAACAAAATCAGGTGAATTTGCGTTTTACATTAAGATTGGACATTTTTTGTCAAAATTAACTTTCACTAACAGTTGTTTGTACAGATTCTCCGGGTTATTGGGATTCGATAAGTATTTAAATGCTATTTTAAGCTTTGTGAAATTGACAACCTTTGCCATGATTTAAATGTTCGAAGTTTTAATCCAGAGACCATGCGTCTCTTTGACGATATTTCTAGACTTAAATTTCCTCGATCTGAATAAATTGACTGTAGCCATAGCAAG
Organism: Paramuricea clavata; assembly: GCA_902702795.2. Classification (NCBI taxonomy): domain Eukaryota; kingdom Metazoa; phylum Cnidaria; class Anthozoa; order Malacalcyonacea; family Plexauridae; genus Paramuricea; species Paramuricea clavata. Next base: position 43,846 of record CACRXK020000074.1, read on the forward strand.
AATATTTAATAGTAAAAATGTTTTCTGTATTTCGTCGCTTTTTATTTTTAAAGTAAATAGACATATGTATTAAGAATTCCAAAGTGGGAAATTGCTTGATCAGTTAATCGTTAATAGCAGATGTACTACAGCATGAAATTTAGGTAGTATTTTATGCTTCATTAGCTGAACCTTTTTTGTTTTTGATTGCAAGAAAATATATGTACTCAAAATACTTTAAGTTGTCCGTAAAAGTAAACTTCTATTTGGACATTTGAACAATGCCAGAAAATGATGATTTAATTTGTGTTTGGTTTCATGCAGTGTCAGTAGGGATATACATGGTAGAACAACATGCAGGGGTGCAAATTTAAGTTGTCTACTTATATCTGCTTTTGGTTGCTGAAAATTTCAACTTTTAAAAATGATATTTTCGGAAAATTTTCTGTCCGTGCAAATTTTTCTTGAGTGGAAATGGGCCTTTAGTGATAAAACGCACAGCACGCATTTGTAAGTAATATATATTTAGGTTTCTTACATATGTTGATGACCAGGCTAGGTTACAATAAGTAATGTATGGATATATTAGAGTGTAATATAGAGATAATTTGGTTTTAGATGATAAATTGAACCGTGACATGTGCAATATACCAACCGACTTTGAAATTTTGTTCCTGATATAGCTTATTTTGGCAGGTCTTTCCACGTTAGATGTTTATCTATGTATACCCCCAAAAATTTTACAGTTTTCTTCTAGATCTGTTCAAGTAATTTATTGCCAAAGCAGGGAGAGAAGTTAGTAGCAACTGTCTTCCTGTTTGATTTAAAAATAATGTATAATTTGTTTTCTCGATATTAACAGAAAGTTTGTTACATTTCAATTCTTCATCTAAATGTTCATCTAGACTCTATATGTTTTGGATCTGAGTGCGAACAGAAAATGCTAGTGTCATCTGCAAAAATCAAAGTTTTCGTAACCTTTATAGAGGCATTTGGCAGATTATTTATACAAAGAATAAAGAACAAAGGGCCTATAGAATAGACCTTGTGGAACACTGCATTTAATTGTTTGCTCAGAGGAGCAAGTTTGATTGAATTCAACAAATGCTTGCGGTCTAGAAAATATAGCTTTTGATCCACTTCAGAGCTAGGCCACTGACGCCGTAGTGTTCCAACTTGTCAAACAGGATATCATGGTCAATGGTGTCAAACGCTTTAGGTAAGTCCATAAAGACCCCGGTAGTTGTTTCTTTACGATCAATGGCTGAGGTTATTTTATTAACTAAATGGATTTAAGCCAATTAAGTCGAGTGGTTTTTCCGAAATCCAAACTGGTAACAATATAGAATTTCATATTGTTCAACAAAAGTACTTATAGACGTTTATGCATAACTCTTTCAAAAATTTTTGAGAAGTTGTTCAACAGAGAAATTATATATATATATATATATATATATATATATATATATATATATATATATATATATATATATATATATATATATATATATATATATATATATTTATCACATACTTGTACCTTTATCAGGTAGGAAGCAGCGGGACATAAAAACGATATCGTCCCTGATATCGTTTTTTGTCCCGGATATCGTTTATTTATTTATTTTTTTTATTTTTTTTTATTTATTTATTTAGCTTTGCCAACTAGGGCAGGGTCACCACAACAGCATATGCCAATTACTGTGGGCCCTTTTTACCTAACCCACCCTGTCAACTTTCCCTGTGGGAGGAAACCGGAGTACCCGGGGAAAACCCACGGCTTTCGGCAGAGCGTTGACTTTTACTCTTTTCACATGGGGACTGGGTTCGAGTCGCACTGAGAAGGTACTTAGTGAGACTCGAACCTGCAGCCTCAGAGGTGAAAGGCGAGTGCGCTAACGACTTGTCCCGCTAAATTTCGCGCCTTGTCAAAACAAAGATGGCCGACTCGAGATTCGTGTTTGTTGATGTGGACAGTTTATCGAAGAAAACAAGAACGATAATACAAAACGAAAGACTTAAATTGTATATTATTTATATGAATGGTCTATTTATTTTCTAAAATCATATTTGTTCAGTAAATGATGAATTGTTTTGAATTCTAAAATGATCCTATTTTTTCAAAACTGTTTACTTTTTGGGTGTCAAACCCTGATAAAGGTACAAGTATATAATAAATAGGTTATCGTACTCGGGATTCGGTGATATCAGTTTTATCGCTCTCGGGACGATATCACAATTGTCCCTCGCTCGCTGCGCTCGCTCGTGACAATTGTGATATCATCCCTCGAGCGATAAAACTGATATCACCTCATCCCTTATATGATATTTCCTCGAGTTCGTGAACATTAGTCTCGTTTAGGATAATTGGGTATATTTTCATTATCTGTTAGAAAGCAGCGAAAAGAAGAATTTGTGCTAGGTACTCTACTCGCTAGTGCGGAGCCAATATCAGTGAAGTGTTTACAGAATCTATTGGCAATTTCAAAATGATCCGTTATCATTTGGTTAGATGGAAAACACGGAGTCGGAGTTCCAGAGTCCCGTAGCCCCGGAGTCCCGGAGTCGGAGTCCCGGAGTCTGACGTCATAAAAATATGGAAAACACGGAGTCATATGGAAAACACGGAGTCTGACGTCATAAAAATATGGAAAACACGGAGTCATATGGAAAACACGGAGTCTGACGTCATAAAAATATGGAAAACACGGAGTCATATGGAAAACACGGAGTCTGACGTATTGTCAGCGTGAAATATGGAAAATAGTAATTAAATAATATAATTTATGCGAATATAAACAAACGGACGAATTTATAATATAACGAATTGGAAATTTTCTGCACTAATTCTGGTATTTCTCTAAAATGTCGTGAAAATATGGATTATCTATTTTTAAATACAATCAAGCAAATAATATTGTTTCTCTTGTCGTGTGACTTGTTCAGTTGTACAATATTTGAAGTGATTTTAATGCGGATTTTGTTCACCTCGCATGGTATGTTGATAAAAATATAGTTTATATACTTAATACTGCTAGAATATTTCATAGTCGATTTACATGTAATATTTATAACACACAAAATCTTGACACAAAACAGATATCAAGATATGCTGCTTGGAAACAGCGTGCAATATTGTTATTTACTAATAAATAGATGCAGCCAGCCAACACACAAATCCGTGCAGTATATTAATGGCATTAAAAAAGTTTTCAGGTGTCCAAAAAAACACCTGCACTATAGTGGTAAGCCCATACCAAGTTAATATCTCTAACATATAAGTTTTAGGTTTTTATACTGAATTAAATATCATGCAATATCATAATTAAGTTGCAATTAATCAAGCCATTGATATTTGAGTGATCAAGATAGGTATTTATAACTGACCATTTGTTCCAGGCTTAATTGCATGATACCATTGTAAAATCGTCTGGCGTTAGGCAGAGTAAAATATAAAGTAGGGTACATCTGGGTACATATATTGTCACTTATAATTAAAGGGTTAATACAGAAATTTTGTATTTCATAAAGTATTACAATGCTTTGAAAGGGATAATTTTAAGTGAAACCCACCTGTTGTGGACTTAAAAGTAAAATTGTGAACTGATGATGCAGTAACCACTGTTAGCTATGGGATTGTGGGGCACTAAATTTACTGTTTTCGTAGATTTTTGTCCAAGCAATTAAGTTATAAAGAACAGAATAATAGTGTTGCCACATTCATGTAGTTATAGGCAAATGGTTGATTTGTCAAATATCAATTATGGATTGTTTCATTATAAATACTGGAATGCTCATACTGGATGGTTGTACAATAAGCAAAATTTGCCTTACGGCCTGTTTATATGGAAGCCGGGCTGGCCCGCTTAGCAAGACAGCCCGGTAAGCGGGATGAATTTCTCTCATGTTTATATGAGAAAATTTCATCCCGCTTGCCGGGACAATTTTGTTACATTGTATTGTTTTGACAGTTGTTAAAAATAGCTTGCTGCGGTATTTTTGAACTTTCATCACGGCAACCAGCCTAGCCTGCTTGTGAGTGTTTATATGGAGAAATTTCCATCCCGGTAAGCGAGATCTCACCTCTTTCAAGCGAGTCCATATAAACGCACAATAATTTTTACTATAAAAATAACTACACAGCGAGATCTCGCTTACCGGGCTGTCTCGCTTAGCGGGCCAGCCCGGCTTCCATATAAACAGACCCTTAGTGAATTTAGTAAGCCAGTATCTAGGCTGGCTTGCATTACATATAAAACATCCCCTATAATCCTACAATAGTTGGAAAAAATTAAGAAGTAAAACAAATCTAGAATGAAATATATTTCCCTTCAATATATGCAATTTGTAGTTAGTTGTATATATAGGCACAAAAATTAATGGCTGAAATAGTTTAAAATTCAATACAATGTCATTGTGTTGACATGAAAATATTCTGTTTTTGTAGCTATAGGTGTTAATTTAAACCATGAGATGCTCAATCGTATGAACTATGAATGCAGATTTGCAGTACGGGTGTAGTGGCATAGACTTGTATGTCACTATGAATCTATGTAAGATATATTGAGCATTAATTGCATGGTTTAAATTAACACCTATGGCTACAAAAACAGTTGGTAGAATATTTTCATGTCAACACAATGGGTCGTTCCAGAAAAGATCCACACTCCCCCCACGGAGGAAATTTCTGCTGTCCGGAGGGGGAGGGGAGACAAAATTGTTTCTGATAATAGTAAATGTATTAGGACATCCGAAGGGGGTAGGGGGGTTAACTTCCAATTTCCTCCGTGGGGGTGGTATGGATGTTTTCTGGAATGACCCAATGACATTTTATTGAATTTTAAACTATTTCAGCCATTTTTGTGCCTATATATATATATATATACAACTATAACTACAAATTGCATATATTGAAGGGAAATTTACTTCTTAATTTTTTCCAACTATAGTAGGATTATAGGGGATGTTTATATGTAATGCAAGCCAGCCTAGATACTGGCTTACTTTACTAAGGCAAATTTTGCTTATTGTACAACCATTCAGAGCATTCCAGTACTGTTTATAATGAAACAATCCATAATAGTAAATTTAGTGCGCCACAATCCCTAGCAGTATCCCTGGCAGTGATTCCTAGCAATATCCCTATCCCAGTGGTTCTGCATCATCAGTTCACAATTTTATTTTAAGTCCACAACAGGTGGGTTTCACTTAAAATTATCCCTTTCAAAAGCATTGTCAGTAATACTTTATGAAATACAAAATTTCTATATTTACTTATGTGGCCTAAATAGCAACGCTGTTTCCAAGCAGCATATCTGTTTTGTGTCAAGATATTGTGTGTTATAAATATTACATGCTAATCGACTATGAAATATTCTAGCAGTATTAAGTATATAAACTATATTTTTATCAACATACCATGCGAGGTGAACAAAATCCGCATTAAAATCACTTCAAATTATTGTACAACTGAACAAGTCACACGACAAGAGAAACAATATTATTTGCTTGATTGTATTTAAAAATAAATAATCCATATTTTCACGACATTTTAGAGAAATACCAGAATTAGTGCAGAAAATTTCCAATTCGTTAATATATTTCGCATAAATGATATATTATTTAATTACTATTTTCCATATTTCACGCTGACAATACGTCAGACTCCGTGTTTTCCATATTTTTCTCTGACGTCAGACTCCGTGTTTTCCATATTTTATGGTGGACTCCGTGTTTTCCATATGACTCCGTGTTTTCCATATTTTTCTCTGACGTCAGACTCCGTGTTTTCCATATGACTCCGTGTTTTCCATATTTTTATGACGTCAGACTCCGTGTTTTCCATATGACTCCGTGTTTTCCATATTTTTATGACGTCAGACTCCGGGACTCCGACTCCGGGACTCCGACTCCGGGACTCCGGGGCTCCGACTCCGGAACTCCGACTCCGTGTTTTCCATCTAACCACTCGATTTCGACACATTTCGATTTCGCAAGTTTGCGTGCTTGTCATTTTTGTCAAATGGTAGATCAGAAAGACATTTTTGGCGATTTGTGTTGACTAATGTTAGTAGTTTATAGAAAAGCTAAAGTCATGTGCCAATCAAGTGCCACGATTTTGAAATAAGCTTTCGAAGTTGACATATTTTGAGACGATATCCGTTATCCGTTCAGGAGGGTCAATAACTGCGCTGTTTTCTATTTTATACCAAAAAATAATTATCTAAGTCATACCACCCGCGAAAACAGAAGGATAAGTCTATATTTCTCAGCAAAAATTTTGAAATTTAGGTTTGAATTTGATTTAAAAAATAGCGCTGAAAATATGTCGATATTTTGCCTTCATTCGGAGTTCAAGTTGGTTACCAGCCAATCGAATACCAATCGCCCCCAAAAATAATTTAAAGGAAATTTGAGTAAAATGAAATCGATTTTAGTTGTTCCCAAGGATAGATCTTCAAAATACTAGAGTATGAGAGAAATCTATTTTTGAGCCCCATATTGACCTGGAAGTTTTTACGGAGACTGCCTCTTAAAGACCATTATAAACAAACATAAAGCCCTGATAAAAACACAACTGATGCACTAGCTATTCTACCTCCTCCGCAGGCCTTTCAAAAATATAAAATTGGTCGGAAACGAACCGAAAGGCCTGCCGACTAATTTTCCAAAATGGCGGGAGCAACAAACCAAATTATATTTAATATATCATCTTACCAGAACAATATAGACCGCTTTTCGTATCTGAAATATACATAGGAACAGTGAACACTGAACAAACAAGCATATATAATGATTTATAAAAAGATGCAGATAAATATGAAATATCAATTTATAATTTGCATATTACAAACACGCAGCGCTTTTATGTAACACGTCGTATGTCAGGCATGCGGCCCTTTATCCACGAAATTTATTCCATTTATATTTGTCTTTTATATGTAAGTGTAACTATTTAAATGCGTGTGTAGATAGTCAAAACATCACATTTGGCCAAATGATAGATACACAACGTCTATTATCACTGTCGCTTGTGCTTGTAAAACCCTCCATTATTTGAATCTCCTCGTCGCTTTTACCAGCAATAACTGCCAAGATGTATTCAGAAAATACTCGCAAAACGGGATTGCTAAAGATTAGCAGATGGTGGGCCATATTTTTAAGAAATTTGACCCAACCAAGTAATCGACACCAAAAGCCAAGTAATCGACATGTTATTCAGCAGGCCTTACAGCTACGCAAGTCTTCGTCTCAAATTTCAATCTGCGAACGGGCATACTCATTACGGGCTGTATGGCCTGCGGAGGTGGTAGCTAGCTTTTTACAATGAACGATAACATTCACTGCAATTTCATGCATACCAGCTTGCATTAAAGTGAATTATCGAGTTGGGAATGGCTTAAAAATTTCGCAGATAGGAATAAAACCGACAAATCAAAGCAAGTCCGGCGTGGAATTTTACTACTGAGATGTTTACACTTACCCAAACCGGCACAACAACGATTAAATTATCAAAGACATCAACATCAAAATATCAAAACAATTGTTATACAAACTTTGTTTTACGGCTCAACAGCCATTAATTCATGAAACTGCAATGCAGAAACCATAGCAGAAGCCCTCGCCTTGCTAACAAAACCATTGTATTTTCCGGAACATGAAGTATCGAGAGTAGTTGTCATGGTAACACGATAATTGCTGCCGAAGGCAGCACACTATTCTTGACATGAAGTATTGCGTGCCTGCGTTTACTTGTGCCCAGTCTCTTTGGCCGAGTTATGTATAGTCGATCGAGATTTCGATTTGAGAATTTGTGTCTGTCTGTTTGTAAAGATGTCGTAATTCCGGGGAAATAATTAAGGCTTCAGGAATTTTATTAAACGAGGGGGGCGGTCAAAATTTATTTTGTATTGCGCTTACATGATACACTGGCATGTTGGATTTTCACAAATCGACAATATTTTGAATAATTCAGGTAAGAATATAGCTTTATTTCTTTCTGGTGATATTACATGAAGGCATTTATATTTAGATCTGCTGTTAAAAGTGTTCGATATGAGGTATTTGAAACAATAATCAATATTTATTCATTATTGGTTTATTTGTTTGTGTGCATGGCGATAAGTTTATAGTGTTCATTCTAGATGTACATAGATATAGCAAATTATGTGCTTTCACCACGTTTTAAAAACAAACGCGGAATGTTGTGTATGCTTTTAATAAATGTAAAGATATTTCATATTCCTATAGCAACACATGTAGTTAATCCAGTGACCAGTGTGGATTGTTGTGTGCAAATATTAGCTAACTTTAATACCAGCAGTTACATGTAATATAACATGTCAACCGCCTTTTGTACCAGGTATGACGGTCTGTAAAAATATATTCTCTTAGATATGTTCATTAATATTTGTTAGCATAATATGAAATAGTATCCTACCGGCTACCAACCTACATTCACATATTCACCTGGCTGCATGTGTGATGTGTTCAGGGTATTCAATATTTTTTGATAATGCTCACAATTTCTTTCTTATTATATAGTTTTGCTGTTATGACTGAGTACAATCTTAGTCATTTATACAATGAACGGTGTCATCATCTGAAGCTGACATATTAAACAGAAATGTCAACAAATAGATTTTGTCTCCCCATCAGCAGATTGTTCAGTTGTTCTGTGAACATACTAAAACTGTCTGCACCAGTGTGGGTGGTACCAATGTGACTGACTTGCTGTGCTGAGTGGTTATATTATTACCTGAAAAGAACAAGCAGAAACTCAACGTTTCGAGCGAAGGCCCTTCATCAAGAGTTAGTAGCCACATGAACACGTCAAGAGTTATATAGTAGCAAACATGAACTCCGCAGGCATGTTGGTTTTTTTGCCTGCAAGAAATTTTGCCCGATAATTTAAAGGCGATGCTTGCAGAGGAGGCTAATGAAATTCTACATCTACATGTCCAATGATTCATTCAAGTATTATTATTGTTATATGATATTGAATTTTCTGTGTTGGTGTTATGTACTCAGGTGAATATATGATGTTTGTGATGTTACTCTAAGTGTATATCCACACCGGGCAAGCTTGAAAAATATGCCTGACGAAATATCAGATACTCGAACCGATCTGACCGCATATAGTAGCTCAGTTGGCAGAGCATTGGGCTAGTATGCCAAAGGTCATAGGTTTGATTCCACCGTGGTCAGGCATATTTTTCAAGCTTGCCCGGTGTGGATATACACTCGGGAGTAACATCACAAACATCATATATGATATTGCACAGTATTCAGTGGCAAACTAGCCATGAACAGTGTCATCTGAAGCAGACATATTAATTAAACAAAAATGTCAACTTGAAATAGATTTTGTCTCCCCATGAGTAGATTGTTCAGTTGTTCTGTGAACATTGTGCAACTGAGGTGTTTTGGTATTCAAAATACACTTTTCTGACATTCTGAACAGGCATCTTAGGGGCTGTTTACATGATGGAAAGTGGGATGATTTTGATGTATTTCAATCACTAGGTAATTAAATGAAAGTTCAAATGCTGGTTAACAGAATTCAAATGTTGTCAGTTGTAGACCATGACTTATTTCAATACGACGAAATCGTCCCGCCTCGTATCTCGTCCTGGCAAAGCGGGATCGTATAAACAGCCCCTTATTCAGCAAATTGCGCATGCTGCCTTTGATCCCTTGGGGATGAGGCAGCACTTTCCTTGCGATAGTAACTTCTAGTTCTTAAAGAATATTCTTACAAATGAAAAATCGTCTACAAATATCACTTTTAATTACAAAATTATCAATTTCCCAACATATATGTGTTAGGTATGTTATTATGCGTAATATAAGCTTCAATTTAAGGAACTATTCAGCCACAAACGCTTCGCAAAACGTTTTAAAGTGTTCTTTATAAAACTGAACTGCCTTTTATAATTAAATGGCTTTATCGATAAACTTTGAGTTTGCAATAAAATGATTTCAAAATCTCGCATACAAATAACTTTGCTTTCTTTTTTTATTTAAAAAATTCAATATAATAAAAAAGGGAATCAATATTAAAGATACACTGAAATTATATGCTGTCTTGTTTAGTTGTTTCATATACGCAAAGGCCGTCGGGTTTTAAAGCAATTATAAAATGGCAATATTTAAAACATATTTACCTTCGTTAACGTTGGCTCCCTTCTTTTAGCCGATTCTTTTGCCCTTTCTTTCTGAGAGAGCTTTTGAAATTTACAAAATCTTGCAAAAATGCGAGCAAAAATGAAAAATATTTGCAAGAAATTTATCAATCATCAAATCAAGAAATGTTTGCTATTCTGCTGTCGTCATTCAGTCGTTATAATGAAACTTTAAATTGGACCAATCAGTGTCCGCTATTCATGACAGTCCGCCATATTTTTGAGATCAGTGAGGATGACCACCCACCCAATACTCCAACACCGTAGGCCGAGTTTGCTGTGACCTTGAAAAGTGCCTAGAAAACGATTTTCATTAAGCATGTCTTGGAACTGAAATATTTTATAGGTACTAACACTTAATATAGGTACTAACACGCTGAGTTCAAATCCGAAAACGTCCCGCACCGTAGACCCGCAGTTTTCTCACAAACTGCTATTTTATCTTCGCTAATTTCACAACAAATGTTTTCATTGTTCAACGACACGGATGGATGAAGACACACGATTGCATAACTCAAAATGACTAATTCCTATGAACCAGTCTCTACGTTGAACAAATCAAGTTTCCATAGACTCAACAGTCAACAACTAAACAATTCATTAATACACTAAAATCCACATAATCATTCAACAAAATTCTATATGCTAGTCCTTAATAAGGAAACCCTTACGAAAATGTTCTATAGAATCCTATAGAATATGGTATAGAATATTCTATATCCTATAGAATATTCTATGGGACTTGCAATCCTATAGAATATTCTATTGCCATATTCTATAGAAGTTCCAGATCCTATAGAATATTCTATTGCACATTCATATGAAACATCCAGTAACATATTCTATAGAATATTTTCTAATGCCGAAATAGTATGGGATATTCTATAGATAATTTCATAGAATGTGATAAACCTATAATTGATATCGATTTAAGCCTAATTTATACTGCCTGGTACACAGCAAAAAATCGGTGAAAGTATTGTGATTTTAGAAAAATATTTCTTAACTAAGAAATCTGTTTTTTGCAAGACAATTTGTTCTTGAAATAAGTTTGTTCCTTTCAAGACAATTTGTTCTTGAATATTTTCTAATAATTACTTAATAATATACTTATTTCACAGTACATTTGTTTTCTTCAATGAGATATTAATATGTTTTCTGATTTTCTCGTCGCGCATTGACTGGAAGCCTGGTACCTAGTTTACGTGTGAGGGCGCAAAGCTTCATGGGATATTCAATTTCAAATTACTCGCACATGGACGGATTTGAAGGGAAATTTTCCCTTATATTTTCAACCCAAACGATGGAAACGGCATTGGAAAGTTCTTAAAATGTTATTCAGATCTCACAGGTAAGAATATTTTCATGTTTGATGCTATTTAAGCACTTTAATTCCGAAATAATGTAGTGAATTTGAGTCATGTGTGAAAATATTCCGTTGAATGTTTGAATTTGCCGCGTCAATTTGCATAAAAACATACAAAATTTCGGTTTCTAGCGATGGAAGAAAGAATAAAATATGAATTCGAATATATAGTATTGGGAATTCTATACTAAATTACGCACTGTTGTTTAATTATAACAATCCACAATATAAAGTGTCTTTGCCTTTGGCATAATTTGGCACTGCTAGACGACCTTTGTCAAAGTATATGAAATATATTGATATTATTAAGATATGTTATCATTTTAATACTTGAAATATAAGTATTGATGTGATATTTTCAGTGTGTTGAAAGATGCAAATTGCAGCACATTATTTGCCCAAAATTCAAATTTGGGAATGGGTTAATGAGCTTCAGGTGTATAAAATTATATGTTTGTAAAGCTGGAATAAGCACTATAGTCACTAGCTAGTGCTGAGACAAAGCCTCAAATGTTGTCCTTGTACATTTTTAGATTAAATATTGCAGCTGGGCTATAGCCCGGCTCAAAATATTGTTCTCAACAGTTGGAAATTTCTGGATTGAGTTGACAAACTGGTGTTGTGAGGTAAAAATAACACTGTCCAAGTTTATTGCAATTGATACAGAATATCGCAGCCTTGCCTATAGCCAGACTAGTCTTCTTAGTGCATTATATGAAGAAAATTATATACTGGCCTAGCTAAAGTGCCCCCCCCCCCAATCCAGACAAATCAGTCTGGATCTTGTAAACACCCCTAAGCTGGGCCGTGGCAACTGGTATGTGTTTAATTGAGTTAATTAAGATTTATTTAATGTTAAATTTAGTGTTTATGGGTTAGCAGGACATAATGGCAGATGTCTTGTTAGCCCGTTAATGTTCAAGACTCTTCCCTTGACGAGTAACATTGTCTGACAGAGTAAATACTAAATTTACACAGACGATGAGATAGAGTGAGCGTTAGACAGTAAATACTAAAGTTGGGCATATGGGGTGCATGAAAGGGTTAATCCATTGAGCAAAACTGCTATCGCCTTGAAGAGTAAAGTTGTCTGGTGTTAGACAGAGTAAAATAATAAAGTAGGATGCAATGAAACTTAATAGGTAACATTTACTTATTTTTCATTTTTGTATAGTAATGCCATGCCTAACAGATATTGTTTCCAACTTGGAAGAGCAATTACAACTCTTGCAAAATGGCCAGTGTTCTTCTTCAAGACCATATGCATCAATGATGACCACAAGGATTAACAATGATGAACACAAGGATTAACAATATTGTGAAAAAAAGAAAGTATCTACACATAACATTAACATTGACACTTATTCTAATAAAAATATTCACTAAATAGAGTAATCCTACAACAGTTTGACTAGTCCAATGTTTATTTTTAAATTCTTGCATAGTTGTTTGTTTTGTGGACAATATGCCCACGTACATTGGTTCTGTTGGCAGCACTTAATTTTAATTTAAGCCTGGATATTTACATCTGTTTATACATACTTAATATTGAAATCCAGGCACATTGAAATCTTTGCTGCAAAGTTTATGTACTAAGTGATATTCTCCACCAAATAAAATTGCTATAATTGTTTCCAGGCATGAGGCAGTTGTATCTCGTAGCTGCTGACTAGTTTTTAAATACCCATTTCCTACTGTAGTTCAATGGTAGCTATAAACGTATAATTCTGATAATGGTTAACTAGCTGTTTTACTACTGTTTAGTTAATAATTAAACAAGTTCTTTATACAATGGTAATTGTGTTTTAATAAATGTTTCTTAATAGAAACTTTTATAAATCTTATAGAATCTAATACAGAATGTTATATAAAATATTCCATACCTTCTATAGAATATTGTATAGAATTCAACTGAATGTTCCATAGAATATTCAGTAGAATATTCCATATAATATTCCATAGAACTTTCTATAGAATGTTTTATAGGGCATTCTATAGAATATTGTATAGAATGCAACTGAATGTCCAATAGAATATTGCATAGAATATCCCATAGAATAGGTTCCAAAATCCTTTAGAATATTTCATAGAATATTCTACAGAATTCAAATGAATATCCATTAGACAAGGGTGGGTTAACTACAAAATTTTTGTAGTTCGCTATAACTACAGCTACTTCAAAAATATGTAGTCAGCTACAACTACTGCTACTTTTGAACAAAAGTAGTTCGCTACTGACTACAGCTACTGCTTAAAAAATGTAGCGAACTATTTCGCTATTTCGCTACTCTGTATTTTTTAGTTTTACGGTATTTGGGCTCAGGCTGTAATTTAACCTATAACAAATCGACTTACGAGTAGCAACAGTAAACAAAAGGGTCAAAGCAACATTTTTGTAAGCACTATACAATGTTCAGGAGTGCCACTTTTCAATGCGCTAAAATAATCTTTACTGTATAAAATAATCTTTTAAGCAAACCGTGTGTCTTAATATCATTATATTCTACGAACGGTTGCTAACAATTTTAAAAAGTAGCGAATAGCGATTCGCTGTTTGCAAAGTAGTCAACTACTTGGCTACTTTTAGGCAAAATGTAGTTCGCTATAACTACAACTACTGTTTTAAAAAAGTAGTCAAAAACTACTGGCTACTTGAAAATTGTAGTTCGCTACAGTAGCGAACTACAACTACTTCGCTACTACCCACTCTTGCCATTAGAATATCCCATAGACTATCCCATAGAATATGCCATAGAATAGGTTCCAAAATCCTTTAGAATATTTCATAGAATATTCCATAGAATATTTCAATGTAATATTCTATAGAATATTTTCGTAAGGGAAGACTGTTGGTAAACTGATAGTATTCAAAAGTTATCAGTAACCAGTCAAAGATTTTTAACATCCTATTATTATTAATAATGTTTGGAATTTTCTTAGTATCCAGTCAGGATACAAGTCATTCACAGTTTGGCATCCAAAACCAATTTTTTGGTATCCTGTGGAGGGATACTGTAAATTTCAGACCCTGTCAGCCATATTTGGCTTCCCTTTTCGATTGGATAATTGATCAAAGTCAGTCTTCTATGTATAATTATATACTGTGTAGTTGAGTAACTGGCAATGGCACATTATCAACCTCTGTGACCACTCCCCTTGCTAATGTCAATTTGTCTCAGTCATATTGGGTGTATGCAATGGGATAGTTCTACAGCTTTTCTGGATGATATTGCTCAATTAATATTTGTTTTCATTCAATTCATCATGTTGCTTATGTCTTATATGTATACGTCCCACTTAATATATATATATACAGTATACTCCTCTGTATTGCTTTATAGTATATAACCCATTTGTACCATTATAATATTATTACTTTTATGTCAATTGTTGCTATTCTTATATTGCTGTTGTTATTGCTACATGTAGTAGCTGTACTTCTACTGCTTAACTTCGAATTCTGCTGCTATCATTGTAATATTTATATATAAAAATGATAGCATTTTAATATTGCTATCAGTGACACTAGGGGCAACCCCCCTCCTCCGCAGCCCCACCAAAAAATTTGTTTTGAAAATCTTTGAATGATAACTAAATAAGTCTGTTTAACAAAGCTGTAACAACAATTTGTCAACTGTGAAAGCATTATTGAGTAGGTTATAAATTAAGCTTAAAAGAACTAAGATTTTCAACTACAAATGGTAGTCATATATTGGTAACCTAATTCACCCCCCCCCCCCGGTGGCTATTGTCACACTTTTATTGTATCTATAGTACACAGTCCTGAGCTACGTACTGTTTCATGCAATGTCCTTACTGCTCACTGGCACTACAATTTAACTAGTGTCGTTGTGTCTGCAAGCTGCTGCTCAACCAGTACTCTCTTCTCTAGTGGCTGGAGCTAATACACTGTCCACATTTTAGCAGTTTTATACTTAACAAATATAAAACATTTTCCGTGTTGATATACAGTTATATCAACACGAGTGGAATTGGGAAAACGAGAAATTGTATGGAAACACGACGCCCGAAGGGCGGAGTGTTTTCATACAATTTTGAGTTTTCTCAACTTCCACGAGTGTTGATATAACCACAGGCGGCCCAATCTCGCAAGGGTCAGTATAGACTTTATACAGTATAAATTTATATTATATTAATTGTATATTATAGTAAAAATATGTCGTAAAATATAAATTTTAAAATGAAATTTACTTGCCTATTTGATAGTGTGTGTTCTCCTTTTATTCCTCCTTTGTTGGACTAATATTTTCCGAGACTTTGTACTCGATGTTACTAGTATACATGAAACATGATAAAGGCTAACCATTCCCGATCGTCGATACGACGGCACGGCACTTCGAATCGAAAAATTTCACACACTCAAATCGCTTTATTCTCCAAAATAATTCGCCAGCATGTACAACAGATGCCGTTCTTCGAAAATACGGAGGTACTTCGGCGAGATGTACAAGTTTTGGACCATATTTTAACAATGGAAATCTAAACCCATTTTATATTGAACTTGCCCAGGCCGAAAATTACTACGGCGAACGTCTGCGCAACCAGGCCTCCTTACCGTTGAGATTTACAGGGGGGAAGGATGCCACTGATATATTAACGATCATATTTCGAATTAAAGTATCATATTCTACCATGCTTTCCAAAAAAGAGCCGCTGTATATTTCTTCTTCCTTAAATTCAAATCTCCATCGTTTTGTTTTCTTTTCTTCGACAACATCTCGAGTTTTATACAGTATCCGATCGAAGGAGTTTTTATTTTGAATATCAAATTTCAAATAATGTAAACAGTCGCTATCACGGTTGCGATTGGCTGGCTGTTACCGGAAATATTTGCTTCCCCCCTGTAAATCCAACGGTAAAGGAGGCCTGGTTGCGCAGACGTTCGCCGTAGTAATTTTCGGCCTGGGCCAATGGGTTTAGATTTCCATTGTTAAAATATAGTCCAAAACTTGTACATCTCGCCGAAGTACCTCCGTATTTTCGAAGAACGGCATCTGTTGTACATGCTGGCGAATTATTTTGGAGAATAAAGCGATTTGAGTGTGGAAATTTTCGATTCGAAGTGCCGTGCCGTCGGATCGACGATCGGGAATCGTTAGCCTTTATCATGTTTCATGTATACTAGTAACATGGAGTACAAAGTCTCGGAAAATATTAGTCCAACAAAGGAGGAATAAAAGGAGAACACACACTATCAAATAGGCAAGTAAATTTCATTTTAAAATTTATATTTTACGACATATTTTTACCATAATATACAATTAATATAATATAAAGTTATACTGTATAAAGTCTATACTGACCCTTGCGAGATTGGGCCGCCTGTGGAACAATGTAAACAATGTTCTGTAAACAGAACTTTGGTCCCTTTCAACATATCTTTTTCGTAATAGTTTTGTTCGAATCAGAATCCAAAACACTATTCAGAGTGTTATTTTCAAGCTTGTATCTACAGATTTGCATCTTATATTTCGGTATTTCAGAATATCTAAATTATTAGTGAGAGCTTCGACCGGAAATACAAACTGATTGTCGAAACAATGCTGTCCTAGCACTCGGGAAACGTCGGAAACCGTTCGTCGGAAACCGATTCGAGTCACATTACCCCTGTAGCGTGGCCGAAGTTATATGTTCAGCGAAAGGTACGATCTCGCTTGCCTTTCAGAGGCAATAAATCGCTACAATGTTGATAATGACTAAAGCTATTGTAAGGAACTATTTGATTTTTTTCATAGCATGTACTAAACTCAACATATGAACATCTAAAGGTCCAGACACACGGGATGCGATTTGACAACGCGACGCGATTTTTCGACTTTCATTGACTTATTTCATTGACTTTCATTGAAGTATTTAGAAGCGTTATAACATTTTGCGTTATTTGGTCTACATCATGTCTTGTAAGATTTGCTCTCATTGGCTGTTGTATTAACTTTCAAAAACTAAAAAATCGGGTCGCGTTGTGCCCAGTCTGGACCTTAAATGTTGGCAGCTTTTAGCGACCTACGATGCTTGTGACTGAGCGAGAAAGAGTTTTAAAATTTTATTTTAGCCGTTTACAACGAAATAGTAGAGTTAATTTAATATTTTCTGGTTTGTTTTTAAAAAGGTTGCTGTATTATGGCTATGTTATACGGTATTTGGTTTCATACGACAAAGCATGAAGAATAAACATTTTATGGTTCAATGGTTGAAAAATCAACCAAGATATTTCGTTCATTATATTGAACGAAATCAGCTATATGACGCTATAACAATTGCCAATCCTATAGGCTAACCACATGTACGCAATGCGTACCTGTTTTTTATTATTTCACAACCAACATAATGTCAACTAATACATATGTTAAAAAAATCATTCTTTGCAATTATACGGAGAATGACTTTTTCTTAACATATGTATTAGTTGACATTATGTTGGTTGTGAAATAGTAAAAAAGTCGTGTTTCGTATACTGTACATAAAGTTTCGTTTTTACTTGAACCACTCACAATTGTAAGATTGTTGCAAAACTTGTAAATGTAATACTACATTTGTGGATATAAAAGATCGAATGAAGAAAGTTTGTTCAATTATTTGCGAACTAAATTTGTCATGTGATCGATATTCTCTCCTGCCTAAGATTTAAACAATATCTTGTTGTATCATCTGAAATGTCTTACATATTTCTGTGTGTTTCACGCTTGAAATGCTGTGTAAGGAACAACATTTGTCGAGTTGGTTTTTATTCGAATCAAAGTACCATATGACATATCCTACAGTATTTAACAATTATTAATTCGCCGAAGACGAGGTGATTATCGGGGAATATTCGCCGAGACAAAGTCGAGATGAATATTCCCCGATAATCACGGAGCCTGAGGTGAATAATTGTTTTAGTATTTTTGCACAAGTCTTTTGTGTTTTTGGGACTGAATTTATTATAATTGGGGGCGGGGGTATTAATTTCGCTTATTTCTTTATCACTAACTTCCACAAAATGGCTAGCCGCCATTTTGAAAATTTCGGTTTTGTTATATTCACCTGTATAGTAGATGAATATAACAGCTTATAATACGTCAAATTTGACCAATCAACGCGTGTATATAGGATTTGTTATGTTCACTTGTGCAAAGATATTATTCTTGTATATACTCTTGGTGCTGGTACCGTACTTGGAAGGGTCATAGTTGCAAGTTCTGCATGCCCATGATTATGCCAAAAGCAATCATTGTACATACCTCATACTAAAGAATATCGAGCCATTTTGACCTATTTGAAGTAAATAATTATCCGTGGTTACATCATGAAAATACGCCTTTTTACTGCCAATAAAATAAGTACTAGGAAGCCATATTTCTTTCCAAATTTCGCTGGTTAAAGTTAACTTTTCGTGTTTATCATCTGCCTCAAAAACCAGGCGTTCGTCCGTCCAGTATTGTCGCAGGTAGAAATCCACTGTGAAATCCTACAGAATGCAAAACATACTACAGATATAGCTGAATAGCACCATTGTAATTTGGATAATAATTTCATATTTAACATGATGTTACAGTTGGCACTGTTGTTAATTCAACCAACGTTGTGGTGTAGCCTGGGATAAATTGAAATTGAGCGAATCATAAAACTCTATAACAGACAGTGCTGTCAACGTAGTGAAGTCTTGTATGTGTGATTCAAAAAAGACGAATGACGTCCAAACGCGTTTGCGCGTTCACGCACAAACCTTTGCAAATAAAAGGGCAGTCGTTCAGCAAACGGTGTTCGTTTACGGTTCGACGCTTTCGTAACGGTTTCTGAAAGCCATTTAAACATTCGGACACAACGTTCAGCATTTCATGAAAAGCAAAGTGCGTTTTCCCATGAAGGCATATGGGTTTGTTAAAGCTGTGTTTAACTGTCAATATTGGAGCAACCTGCCCAAAAGGATGAACATGCAACTATATAGGGTTCCGATCCACAACGCACACTGTTATATCATTGCTGTGTTCCTTGCCTTAACAGTCGTGTTTACATGGACACATGGTCAGGGACCGCGGAGACGGGGGGAGCCCCCCCACTTTTTGACAGCCAAAATTATTAAAATAGAAATCTAAATGAAACTTTCTAAATTAATTAATTGGGGGTTTTATTGATGATTTAGCCCCCCCACTCTCTAATACGCTCCGCGGGCCCTGATGGTGCATGCATGCATGATCATTGTTTATTCGTTGATTTTGAGCAGGTTTTGATAAAAAAATAGGCCAACATTGGCTCAACTTCAACAACAACAATATCAATGTAATCATTCTATTGTTTATCAATCATGGAAACCGTATTGTTGGCTATTCTGCTATAACAATATATACATACAACTTAATCCTTTATCATCGATAGACCGTACTATAGTGTGCTGCATGCATCAATAAACCATATTTACCATGTTAGCTTCCTCTATCGTCCAGAAGTTTGCTATAAGAATATCCACTTTAACAACTGTTGGTTTCTCTAAACGTACAATACATAACATAGCGTCACATCAAAAGTCTCTTATCTATATATTTGAAAGGTTTGAAGTTATTGCGAAATGCGATCGAATTGAATGAAAGTTTTTAACTACGGTGAAGTGGCCATATACTGCAGTTCGTGTGGAAGGGCAAGACTAGGTCTTTTCTATGGACACCTAAACTTTGGTCTCCGAAGTTAAGGTCGTCCACTGCTTCGTTATAGAAAAACCCTGAAGCCAACTTGAAAGTGTGCAAGATATACGTTAAGGCATTGGAGCTCATCTCAAAGTTGGGTGAAACTCCCTCCCCATGTTAACCACGAAAAGCCTGAAATCCCAACGGCTTGCCATGTGGGCAAGAGTGAACTGCATTCTTTTAACTGGAACGATAAGGTTCATTCGTTTGGTAGTAAAGGGTGAAGCCTCGCGTCACCAATGGTAGCAGCTCTCCACGTCATCCGTAAGTCAGTTTCATTCAGTGAGATCCATATATATCTGGGGCGAGTCCAAAAAGTGAAGCCAGCTTCGTGTTAACCGGGCAGACAAAAACAATAGAAGGGGACTGGAGCTGACGTCCAATAGCTCATTTTGGCAAGGAGTGTGCCGAAATTTCGTATCTTGACATCGATTTAAAGAATAACACTATGGTTTTATGAACTGATAACTTGGTTAGCGATACTGGGGAGAATGGTGTGAAAGTTGTTTACGACCTTTAGAGTTATTGGACGTCAATGGTCGCCATCTTGGCTTCACTTTTCTCGTATAGACCGAATGACTGAAGTTCTTACTCCAGATATATATGGAGCTCACTGGTTTCAGTCCCCTTCTACGCCATCACTTCGTGATCCGAACGTCAATCTGACGTTTGATGGCGTGTGCAGTGAGGTATAAGTACGTGGGTTGAGGTTTTATTACTGCCAAAAATATTTCTGCACGTTGCCAGACACTCATTCGCTGGAGCGATGAGATATAAATTTATTCAGGCTTTGTTACTGCAAAAAATGTTCCTGGAATAAATTCCGGGGAACGTAGCCGGAACCTTTGTGTCCAAACAAAATCCTATACGACTACGTGACTTACCAAATATACCAGGTCTAATTCTTTTGTCATATCTACGAAGTAATTCATTAAGACATGTCGTTGCATTCATATTAGCACCGGCTTTTCTACATGGCACAAAAAAAATCATGAAAATAATTTACTAAAATTATTTTTACTATATGCGCGTTTGTCTATGCATCTGTTGTTATGAACAAACACAGATATTTTCCTATAATATTTTAAATTATAATGCCCTTTTTTATGCCAAGTCTTATATACGCCTTGTATACAGATAGGCAAATGTAGAATCCAAGCACGAACTGAAAGATGGATATATATATTTAATTTTAATATATTTTAACTGTCAGTTTATAATAGCCTATTTTATGTAACCTATATGACTATACAGCTTCTTTTTGTATTCCATTTCCCAGAGATTGACATGCATCTTTTGTGAGTTTACTAATCTGTCAGCGACGTACAACACGTACAGAAATTTACAAATTAAGCTCCGTATACAGACTGGCAATTTTTTTTTGACAAGTTTTATTTGCTCGTGTGTACGACAAAAAATTGACAATTTCTCCTTGCCAAGGAGCCTTGCACTAAAGGACGAGGAAAATTTGTTCGTGTGTACGGCATTCAAGGATAACTTGATATAAATCTTTAATACCGATGTGAAAGCAATCATTTTACCTTAAGTCACATTTGCACACACCAGGATGGACAAAATATAACAACCATAGCATCTTAATCCACATTATTAGTTTCCCAATCACTTTCATGGCTTTTCTATATGGAGAAATTAAAAATGAGAAACGTCGAGTAATAGCAGCATTTGACATGCGCTATAATTGCCAGAACATCCCCCTGCAAAAGTTAATGCATGATTGTTTAGTAAAATGCAAACAATTCGCCTTTCCCACGAAGGCCAATATCCACCATTTTTTGGGTACTGTCTTCCCTCTTCAGATGATCTACACAGTTAAAACGATGTGAAATGTGCTTGCCAGCCGGGCGGCGCAGTGAATTCTGCCGAGTCGCTACAACCACTAATTAATATTTCTTTTCCCAAAATTGTTGGCGGGGGGGGAAGCGGTGGTTCAACATCAATCTTATTTGTCAATCTTATTTTGTTCGTTCCATTTTTATCCAATGTTTTCGTAAACTTCTCCACATTTTAGCTATCATTCTTAAATTTTAATCGGTTTATTTTATTCTTTTCCTTCCTATCCAAATCCATGTTTTGCCGACTGGAGTTCAATATTTTGCCGACTACACTTGATGATTAATTGGGCGGGTGTTCCACCCCCACACCCTCTTTAGCGCCGGCCCTGCAGGTGTCTCAGACTTTGTAGAGGCAGTACCCCCAAAATGGCTGATAAAATGAGCGTATAGGAAAGGCTTATTATATCAGGTACATCGGGAGGCTGTGCGAGACATGTCAATCGGGAAGAATGAAATGTACATTTGAACTTTGGGGCTGTTGGAAGAGTCCTCTCTAGAAAACGTTGTATTTTTCTTGTGTTTTCGTCTAAGAACTCCACTGAGTAGCTGACGTCTTCACCTAGCCTCATAGATTGGCGGGCAGAATTTGCTTTGTAAATCCAAGCACCCAGTGAACCACGAGATGCCTGCGTAGAGTTAACAGGACGTGACAGGAAAAATGGGCGCATTATTTCGTAATAGTTTATCTCGTAGATCTTGTTTTGTCGAAACTTCATTCGTTATTCATATTGATTAATTCACGCAAACTCAAATGAGAAAATATGGTTCTTGAAAATTGTCCACATTGCGACCCGTGCACAGTTTCAAACTGATAAGCCATAAATATTGAAATTTCTTGCATGGGGTATGCAATTACGTACAGTCAGTGACTCAGCACATTGTATAATCTGAAGATGACTTCATGTTTTTTTGTGTTAAGACCTGTAAAACTGTATGTGAATTACCTCCAGAATCATACAACATCCCAAATTCGGAGAAAGTAGGCCTCTATCCAAATTCCACTGAATCTCGGCCGTATTGAAATCCCGAAGATAACTGAAATTATTATATATATTCTAGTCACTACGTGACTTCTGATTGGCCAATAGCTAAGTATGAAATCACGCAACCTACACATGCATGCATGGTACAGTTATCTGCTACACACGCAAAAATCTCACATCTTGTAGCAAGTCTGCCAACAAGCCGTCAACAAGTTGTGTTCGCACTGCTTGTCCCAAGATGTCAACAAGTTTGGAACAATAAGTTCTTTGTATGTTTGCATGGCGATAAAACATATATTAGTTTTATTGACGTAATAAATTGATGTATTATTATGTTAACCAGAATTAATGTCTTAAAACTTCAACCAGTGGCGGAAATCTATACATATTTAAGGACATAAGAGGGCTAGAAACAGTCTTTTCGAGTACAAATGGGGGTGGTGGGGTTTGTCGGAAATTTAGAAGGCTTCGCCCCGGAAAAAGTGAATTTCCGCCACTGACTTCAACGTTTATAGCACAATAATTGATAGCATTGTAACCTTTAGTAATGGCATTTATTAAGAGACATTTTCAACCTGGAGTAAGTAAAGGCGCTAGTGCCCCTACAATGAGGTTTAATAATTTCTTATTAATTAATATTAGAAATAATTTGGAAGCATTTTCCATTTTGCATCATGTTTAAAGTTGGCCTCTCTTATTTATTTATTTATTATATATTATTATATATAATATATATATTATATTGTTCCATACTTGTTACAACAACTGTGAACAAGCAGTGCGAACACAACTTGTTGACAGCTTGTGAACAGACTTGTAACAGCTTGTTTGCAGACTTGTTACAACTTGTGCGTTTTTACGTGTGTAAAGGTCTCGCATCTTGTAGCAAGTCTGCCAACAAGTTGTCTTCGCACTGCTTGTCCCAAGTTGTCAACAAGTTTGGTACAAACTGTTAACCGCTTGTAACAACCTTGTTGATATTTCAGACTTGTTGCAAGGTTGTTCCAACAGGTCCGATACAATCGTGATATAACAATATTGTTACAACCTTGTGTCGTCAACCTTGTAACATTCTTGTTATATCATGACTGTATCAGACTTGTTGGAACAACTTTGCTACTAGTCTGATAATGCCATCAAGCTTGTTCCAAGTTGTTAACAGCTTGTTCCAAACTTGTTACAACAACTTGGAACAAGCAGTGCGAACACAACTTGTTGACAGCTTGTGAACAGATTTGTAACAACTTGTTTGCAGACCTGTTTTCTGTAACAACTTGTGCGTTTTAACGTGTGTAGCAGATGACTGCGTTATGTGTAGACTGAGGCTGCAATGAGTAATATTACAGCAAGCGGCAATTTCGAATATAAACAAAAAAAAACAACATGAACAAAGGGCGTTTTGTGGTTTCTTTTGCAAGTTTTGTGCATGCAGATGTTTTTACATTTTTATCGGAACTTTAGTAAATATAGGTGAGATTTGTAATATGTTTGTGCTGTTATTGCATGCGATATTTTTGTCGTTTTCACTGTTTCTTTTGAAAACCAAATCTCGGTTCTCAAATCTACCTCGACCTTGATAATTCTACATTAATAATAATAATAATAATAATAATAACATTTCTATAGCGCATATACATTACTGTTCTATGCGCTTATATAGAAAAGCGCATTATAAATTCGAAATTATTATTACTATTTTCTAAATTGGATTGTTAGTCGCAGTTCGATGGTGAAGCTTGGAAAATTAAGATGTTTATTGTAACTACTTGAAGTTACTTGCTTAGAATTTGCTTCTATTTTGATATCCATGTTCTTCGAAGTTTTGTCTGGAATTCAAGCTGTTCCATTGCGCATTGCCATTAGTGGAAGCAGCATGGTCTTTCGCAAATGTTCTCAGAGCATGCATTGCTTGGTAATTTTTGAAAATCTGTTTTTACTTTTAGTTGCAGGGATATTGTTTCTTATTCATTAATGATGTCGTTGTTATGGAATTATGCTTTACAACCTACAATCTTTGACAATATAGATTGGGACAATCTAGTTTTCACATGCATTCGGTTGTAATATACCATTTCCTGATACATATTTTCCACCCTCCCTCCCCCCACCCGTTTCAATGTTGGCACCGCGTATCCAGACATCAGATTTTTGTTGGTCCAACATTGAACTGGGGGAACGGGGGCGCTATTCCTTTCAAATTATATGAAATTACAGCAGCTGCATGTCCCATAGTTTCTGGCAAAAATTGTAGTAACTCCGTAGTATACCTTCTCGATAATTACGTCACAAATCTTTCCTTGGCAGGAGCCTCATTCCCATATGTCGTGAGCGAATTACCTTTCTTTCATTCATGCATGCATGAGAGCGAAGCTCTGCACTCATGACGTCATTTTCGAAAGGGTGTATTATATTGTATTATTTATTATATTGATCATGCAGAGTTAGAATAAAAAATTGATTAAATACACGTAAGCCATACATATATGTATAGAAACTAAATTAAAAGGAGACTAACAAAATAAACGAAAATGTCGTTCTTGAAGTATGGCTGCAAGTTATGATGTATATTAATGATGTTATAATACATCGTGATTTTAACAACTTTAACGAATATTTGGCAAGTACAGTGCGCATATGCATGCGTATATGTCGACAACGTTAATTGGAACATGTGAATTCTGACAGCTGAGGCTTGAATAACAGTAGTGGGATTGTGTAGACAAAATATTGCGGTATATAAAACAGTATTAACAAATAATTAACGAGCTCTGCCGGGAATTAATTGATAAACTGAACCTTCATGCATCGTTAAACATTTGGCTTTTTAAAAAAATCATTGAATTGAAGAAGCGAGTTAGAACTAGAAGTAAAGAAGGTGGAATAAATCTGCAGTCCTGAACTTTCTTTAATATCATGCATGCATTCATCATATATGCATAAAAAAATTCATTGTAAAAGTTCGCAAATAAAATAATTTCATCCCAAAGATGCGTTTCTCATAACTTAGATCACACATGCGCGGACTACGTTCTCTAAACGAAATTTTCTAAACGAGTGCATTCATGCACGTGAGTTTAATGGAAGAAAAGAAAAGCTATTTAAAAATAATGATAAACAATGTCAATACATGATGGAATTCTGTAGCCTGCGAGGCAGGCTTTCCCCAGAGAGAGAGTCTGCCTCGCATGCAGGCTAGGGATTCCACATTCAATGCAAAAAGCATGAAAAGTTGGTTATTGCTCTCTCCATATATACGATGCAACCTTGCGCATCTTATTCACGTATAAACATTGTTTTTGTTATGTTAATGAATTGATGTGTATCTATACTGTATTTGTGTATATCTTCTATATAAAACGTCAACCGCCAGACGTTAGAAATTTTCTTAAAATTACGCCATGCAGGATTTTAAAAATGTATAGTTTGTATGGATACAATTAGACTAATGAGTCATGTTGGCCATGCATGCAAACCTGATCATAGTGTATATGATAGCCGTAATTTCAACAGAAGTCTATACGTATTTAAAGGACATGAGACAAAGAAAGTGGACAGACAAAAAGTGGGCATGCATGATATATGTATATATACCACTTATTTTGCAGCATGCAGAAAATTGTTGAAAAGTTGCTCGCACATCATACTGTACATATATTGTTCAACTGCATGGACCAGTCCTTTATCCCGAAAGCTTCCGGATTAAAATTCCACCATAGTATTCAGAAGGTCATGGAAATCAAACTTTCATGAAATGCATGTAAACCTTATATGCTGCAGGGTGTCCCAAAAAACCCTCAAAACTATTGAAATAACGTATTGTTAGATTTTGAATGCACTATATACTGAACGCAAAGATGCGTAAAATATTGACAGGGTGCAATATTATAAATATTGACTTATTACAAATTAAAATATCTTCACTGCTCTTGCTCTTCTTAAACAGTTTCTTTATGCATAACATTTTCTTATGTCAAGCTTTTATGCACTTGTGGGTTCAGCAGAGTGCTGAGGGATTCAAATTCTAACACTGATACGTTATTTCAATAGTTTTTTTTTAGTTTTTTTTTTATATAAACTGCAGAAAAATACTGCAGTAATAACATGATGCCCCTCCAAGTTTCTCTGTAATGCTCATGCATGTGCACGACAGTACGTAATACTAATGTTATGGTAATATAGACACATTAGGCTCTCATTTTTAAAATGTTGCATGATATTACATTTTCACTTTTTATGCTAGATAATAGATATTATTGGCACATTGCCGGACTGCACGTCAAATGTTATACTATGACATTATTCATTAAAGTTTTGAACGTTTGCAGCGTTTAGACCGAACAACTAATTAGCCTATATACACATATACAATCGTTGTCACATAGACAAGTTTGTTATAAATGCATGTAGTGTCTAACACAAGCCACATGAAAGTTTTTTACATATACTATATATAAAAATCATGAAGTATAGACATGATGAATTGGTGTCTGTACAGAATTTTCTCTCAATTAGAATGAAATAGTTATAAAATGCATTTGTTTATTAATCTTTTAATGTGTTATTGCATGCATTGATCATGCCGTACCATACTGTATATCGTTTATAAAAAGTCACGACATTGACCCAATACAATAGCATATATTAATGGAATTATTTCGGCAACTGTTGCATGCATGCTTTTCAACTTTATTGCAGGGGTTTGCTTGTGGAAAATTTCATTTCGGCATTAGCCTATGACTATGTCATAGCTACAGTTACATGCATACATAATACTATAATCTGTACTTATTATTTCACTTCAGTGATGCCCCAGCTTAACATTCAAGTTTTAATAAACAAATTATGTATGATATATTCAAGAAATTGGCTTGTGTCACGTTGATCTTATATCCGGCATTTACACCGTATACAATAATACAAATCCTGCATGCCGAACTTTCAAGACTGAATAATCTATTTCATTTGTTTTGAGAAAGTATACTTTTGTACAAGATTATTGGATGTATTTCGAACTCACCTCGTTCTGAAAACTTTGCTCCGTGTGAGTGAACTGTTCCTGGCACAACGATTTTTCGCCTGAAGTTCTTATTTAATCGAATTTATTATAGTGAGAACATATACTTTAAGTTCTTACAGTAACCTGAAATTATTTAATCTAGTGTAAGACAGACTGTCTGTACAGCATAGTTACCAAACACAATAAGTGGAATTTTGTCACATTATATCTAGCCATGCTGCATGTTTATTTTCGCTAACTGAATCTGACATTAATTATAGATAACCCCCGAGCTTAATTAAACGGGTCAGAGCACAGCAAGAATCTAATTGCATAAAACAACGAAGAAATGCGATGCTAAAAAGATTTTTTATGTTTTAGCTTTTAATATGTAGGTTAAATTAAAGTTTATAAAATAAGATATCAATTTGGAGATGTTTCTGTTCACTAAAAAGAAGTAGTTAGAACATTACGCTGATAGATGTACACTGGCTCTTTTACCACAATTATTAATAAAGAAGGAACATGGTAGGTAATACGTATTAAAGATGGAATATATAACATTATTTAAAACCAAAACTCACCGCCGATGTCAGCAGGAGTGTTAAAAAATTAGTAAGTCAAATATCACGCCACCTCAAAATCAAATCTGCTTTTCAAAGAAGATATCATATTGTCCTATTGATTACAGCTGCAATTTTTTTTGGAAAACATGAATTTGGCAATACTTTTTTGTATACCGCATTTCATTAAATGAAAAAACCTGTTATTACAACGAGAACATCTTAATATGGTTAATATTAAAATGTCTTAAAATAACATGTTTTTTCGCCACTCTGAGTTTCACGATCTTGTCTGATCGATCTTCACTATTCTTCAGGCGATTATAATATATTCAGATGAGGCAACATGTACTGAGAACATTCATAACTCATCTACTCGTTCTCATCCATCAGAAGAAGAAAATCGCAGCAAAAATTTTACGCGATTTTATGTATTTTTATAGAAATCCAAAGTTGGTCTTTCACGAAGTCTTTTTTTGCGTAGGAGGTCCTCACATAAGACGGATTTGTAATCCACTTAGGAATACGCTATCATTTCTATGAAATCAAACCAACTGAATTTTTTTCTGATGATCAGTCGGATTTGAACGGAGGAGCAACTCCATTTCCACGGAACATGCAGCTGCAACTTTGCACACGGGGAAGAGGTGGCCATCGTGGATTCCAACACGGCGTAGGAAATTCGTCATTTCTGCATATCGTTAGAGGAACGTAATGCCTGGAATGAAGACGTTTTAAGAGGTGGAGTTCACGCGATGCAGCGGAGAACCTATACATACGGACTAAGTGATCCTCAAATCTAGTCTCTTCAATCAAGTTGCTAATTGCCGTTTTCTGTTCATGCCTGTAAGGTGATTGAGAAAAACCAACAATTCCCACCTCCTGCAACATCCAAGTAGATTGAAGAACATTGTTCTATCGTGAGCTATACATTGTTGTGGTTGGGAAGATCGTGGACACAAGAAGAACATTGATCCTTTGGTGATCTTCACCAAATCGTGATGACATCATGATTCGTACAACTCTGTTGCAAAAGCTTATATTGATGTCAGTGATCATCACTCACAGGGGCGTCATCATTCACAAGTAAAATCTTGCCGAGTCATTTTTGTATTTTCGTTTTTCCTACCCAATTCATGCGACGACCCTGATCAGTCATAGTGAGAAGGTCATTTCATGAAGACGAACTACCAAAACATGTTTTTATAAAGTACACAATCGCGAAGATATAATTCGGTGGTCGTCTTACTATACACAAACCATGCACATTGTATTCGTAACGGTGTATTCGTAACCAAGAAATTGTATTCGTAACGGTGCCCAACATTAATGACTTCTTCATTGTCTACAAGATCATTCAATCGTAATTCGGAAATATTCACTATTGGTTGCTAAATAGCTCTCTCCCTAGTGCCTAGATGACGTACGTACAGTGTACGACAAGATCTTCAATTTTGTCTCTTATTTTCTCTCAATTATAGGTATACTCATGATATATATTGCATGGCTATACATTTTGATCAAGGAATTGATAACTTCAAAGTGTTCAAACAATTTATCGCCAGCTTCATGCCAGCGTATTTGGGCCGTGAGATAAATGAAAATGACCTGAATAATATACCTTTATTTCGGCTTATATTGCATGCTATAGATGAAGAAAGTTAACGCTGCTACAGCGAGGCCAAATTAATGGACTAGATGACGAACGTAACAGGAATTTAACAATTGGTGATGAAAGATTGTTAAAACTCGCACGGGAACAGGCGTTTCCTTTTTCGGCAGTTTACGGTCAGAATTATAATGGCTATAGATGACGCATTAGTTGTGTGAAAAACTGGCTTCACTTGCTCAAGGCTCGCAATGGTTCGACATAAAAATCACAATTTACTCAGTGTGCTCGCACTCAATTCGATCTGTCACGTACAATTGTGTGGACGATACGAATGGTAAAACAATTAAACACTGTCATACCTATTTTTGTATTTTCGAATTTCATTATCCATCCCGAACTCCTCCGAAAGATGCATGTACTGCATGCTAACACATCTGCATAGTATTTCTTGCTTACACAAAATGACGTACGCCGACAGATGCGCAACTCACAGCCCATGACTAAGTGCTTTGAAAATTTATGCAAAAACATTTTAGCGTATTAGTCTATTACAGATATTGCATGCATGCACTACTCAAGATATGGGGAAACAGATGTTCTGCCACAAGGAATTATACTATTTAGAATCAACTATGTTAACAGTAAGGAAGTTTTCAATCAGCTTATTTTTTAAGAACCGTCACATATGGTAAAAGGAGAAGATGAAGACTTGCAAAATTCTATATGAATCACACAAAAGCGACTATGTGTTATTTAGAATCACCTATGTTAACAGTGAAGAGGTTATCAGTCAGCTGATTCTTTAGGAACAGATCACATGATAAAAGGAGGATAAGAAGATTTGCAATGACTTTCATCAGTCAAATTGAGTAAGATCGATGCTGGATCTCCAAAGGAGCGTCTTGGGGAATTGATGCAATCGTGAACTGCCAAAACTGGAGTACAATAGTCAGGATGGTCCAATCGGGCGATAAGTTAGTTGATGATGATATGTGACATGATAGTCATAGAAAATAATACTAATGCCGACTTCGGATACATATACCAACGAATTATCCAAAAATGTGAAGATAGCGATGAACTATCTCCAGAAATATATACAAATCTATACATGTGCAACC
Source organism: Paramuricea clavata (assembly GCA_902702795.2). Classification (NCBI taxonomy): domain Eukaryota; kingdom Metazoa; phylum Cnidaria; class Anthozoa; order Malacalcyonacea; family Plexauridae; genus Paramuricea; species Paramuricea clavata. The sequence continues at coordinate 75,184 of CACRXK020000074.1, forward strand.
CAATCAAACACGTCATCAAACAAAAATTACCCAATACATCTTAAGAATATTTGCGAGTATGACTCGAACATTTCCTGGACAGCTCATATACTGCATGGTGAGCCTACGAGTAATAATGAGACTTCAGTCGGTAATATTGGTGTGAAATTATTAATAGGCAATTCCAGCTTTTAGTTTATGCCTGCAGGGGATGATGAGAAGTAAGGTATCATATTGCCGATTTTGCTGAAAAATTTCAATAAAAACTACCGAAACAACCGAAATATTTCAATATTTACAAGTATAAGCTATCACTCCGTGTCTACACGGCCACCATTTTTATTTTTTCAGCATAATCAGCAATGTGATACTTTACTTCCCATCGTCCCCTGCACGCATAAACTAAAAGCTGGAATTGCCTATTACTCAATGGGAATTAAGAGAGGCCACTAATAATCAATTTCTGTCTAGACATTATTTTTTAATTCCTGCTAATCATCAGAACCTCTTCTAACATGTCAGCAACACCACAGTAGATTCCAATATGGCCGCCATAGATGCTCTATCCAGTCCTAGTTTCGAGATCAGTTATCTATTTATACCAACAAAACTGAACCACCAACTGTTCTCAGTTCTGACCATTCTCGTCCCCAGAGCCATTCTCACTCGGTCACTCGTTGAAAATTAGGCTCTGGGTTAGACGACCAAAGGGAGAGATCTGATATTTCGCAGAGGTTGAGCAATTTTCGCTAGGCAAAATTTTTCTATGAAAATATGTCAATACAAATACTCCGTTTCTTCGTAATACTTTTCTGTGAAAATTGTTACGGGTCACTGAAGCGTCCCAATTCAAGAGTATGCGATATAGAAACCACTGCAAGTTTTCTTGCACTTCCGGTTCCGTGTATCCCAGGGCATGTGCACTAGCTGATCTGGCCTATGAAGGTCGCGCGCGGCCGTGAGGCCCTGTGAACTAGGATGAATTCTGACTCTAAGACTCATACTAATTCATTTTAGGCAAAATGAACATACCAAATATCAAACGATGAAATCACCAACGGCAACGCCAGTCATAAAATGACTATATATAGTTGAGTTAGTTTTTGTTTACTAAATTTAAAAGGTGCATGTACTATTGTGATCATGCACTGCTAGTTGTATTATATATACTCTATGCCGGCGGCTATGTTATATGCCCTACGTCAGAGCCGAGTTAGTGATCTATTGCTACAATAGGGGGTCTACTATAGTTTGGCGGATTTGAGAGAGCGGTTTTCGGATTTGTCTCGATTTTCGTGGCGGTTCAGAGTGAAGAAGTCATCGCTCGTGACAGAAAATCGTTGAGCATGCAGGAAACATCAGCCCATAGCCTATGTTTGGGTCTGCAATTATAAGCCAGGCCAAAACATACGAGACACACAAATATAATGAATATATTGAAGGTAACATTTTAAAATTATTTTAAGTTCCTATCTGCAGGTAAAATTCTTTCACATCTCGCACCCCAACATGCAGCAGATGCTTCGCCAGATTCCTGCATGTATATACAGTATATCAGTTAAATGCTTTTCAGCGAGAATCTGCCCCCTTTGCCCTCTCGTCGTTGCGACGTCACTGGCCGATAAACTTTACTGTATAAGTATAATTACAGTTACGGTTTTCACGAAGAAAATACTGGTGGTTATCGGTGAAGGAGATATATTAAAGCACGATGGTTTGCAGAATGTCCGGACCTCCTATGATTGACCCTCACAATATCAGATACTCGTTGCTTGAACTGCAGTTTAAAGGACATTTAGACATTTAAGAACTCTTCGTTTCTGATGTATTGCTGAATTTTATATTGCAGCAAGAACATCTGCATGCAGCCCTGCCAGGCATTCTATGTAAATGTGTTGTACTCTTTGTAACCGCACTACAAAAGTTTCCGCCGTGATCGCGGTGACATCGTCACAGTTTTTCTTGAATTCATGTGGACAGAATTTGTGACGCTGAAAGGTCTGAAACAGGTTGTCACAGGCTCTGATCAAAGGAATGTCGATATATATACTGACACTGTAAAGTAGGCTCGGCAGTAGAAACGCCATGTTGTCTGTGATCCTTGCATATATATTAGTCTGATCAAGTGACTGATGTTATCTTATTCATACTTCCTATTGCTTATCATTGTTACATTCTTGTATATTTGGCAGCAGGCATAAAGGTTCATCAAAATACATGCTTTATTACAGATAGCAGCATTTCAGTGATTTTATTAGAACGTTTTTGGTACACTCGCTAAAACACATGTAAAAGGCAATTTTAAGTACTTTTGAAGTAATCTTTAAAAGCCAAACAGCCCCACATTCACTGCTATATCTTAATCCTCGTGAGTTATGAATACATATAATTACGGTTGCGCCCACACAATTAACTAAAATTATTCGCACGGGTCTAGTAAAAGTCTGTATTACTGTAATCACGGTAAACTTTTTGTTTTTATTGAGCAAACAGATACACGATTACTCAAATATTATGGAAACAGCATGGTTACAGAATACTATACATTGTGCGAATCTTTAAAAAAGGTCGAGTGCATGATTTTCATTGAACTTAGATTGTCAAATATTTAATTCTCCCTGACTGTGCTTAGCGATGATGAACACAACGGAAATTATATAACGTACTGTAAAGTGGGAAATGAATTGAACACTCTTAGTGCCTATGATGAGTTTCGTTAAACATTTCAGTAAAATATTGCTGCAAGGTGTAGTGACTATAGCGTGTTTAAGATCTGTTTTCAGATTGTCGTATTGTACAAATTAGTATATAAGTACAATCACGCTATTGCCTACGCACATGCAACAAAATTATCATGTTCTACCTCAAGCAAAACAAATTTCAGCTTGTGGTTAAGGAAAAAAACCCATTATGCATTACTTACGTGTCTAATTTGTCAAATACGAAATTCATCATGTAAGAATAATGGATTCTCTGTGATCTTTCGCCAGAAAGTAGCAAACATACGACATACCGATCAGGCTACGAATGTGTTAGGTCAAGACAAACGTGCTTTCATCATGAATTCAGGTCAGATATAGTCACGGCTCACAAATGTGCTCAACTTGAGCTTTTGAACGAGTCTGTATGAAGCTGTGATATGTAAATTCGCTACAACAAACGTTTTAATATGCGGCTAAGCCTTGGCCCGTGTTTGTATTTGTAGTCAAATCAGTTAATAAGCTAAATTCTATATCTACACTATCGTAGACGGTGGATGGAATTCCCATCTGTCTGCTTGTTATATATCTTTACTTTTTCTTTAAAATACCGACTTATAGTACTGGCAATTTTCAGTACAATTTATATATAACAGTCTTAGGTTATATACATGCATGTTATATCAAAAGTATTTATGGAATTATGGACTAGAATTATAGATATTTACAAATTTTTGTCTTAGACTAGCGACACAATTAGATACACTGAAATATTATGTGTAAACGCCGATGAAACGGCAGTTTCAATTACTCAGTGACGAAACTGATCAAAACGAAAATTGATCGAAATGACTTAAATATCCTCCAATTCAAGCACATTGACGTTTTAATTATGGTAATTTTCCCCTCATGTATATAAGAATATTTTGAAGACTTATGGTTGGTGTTGCGACGAATTATTGTCTTTACATGCGATTTGGAACATTTACGATTGATTATGTAAGACCCATATGGCCATGCATGCGTTCCTAAGTGTTCAAATACTGTATAAGCTGAGAATTAAGAATTAAATCTGTCAACACTGGTAATAAAAACTTATAATTTATAAGATGATTCGGCAATTTACCTTTAGCTTGGATCTTGAACTCCATAGCCATAGGCAAAAGACTGTTACTAACCTGCGAGTCCAACTGATCTTGTAAATGATAGAAAATGAATTTTCTTCTGTATCAGACTGTTGGCCGTTCTCTAGAATAAGGTACATAAACTTAATTATATAGCGGCCGCCGAAGTATTTCATGACTTCCCCTCCCCAAATAATGTCGTGGATTCCATCCAACACGTCTGTAAATGTTTGTATAATTAGACCTCAGAAGATAATCGTAATACAGGGGTTGTGCACAATAGATTTGATAAAGGAAAACAATAACACCGTTGGTTTTTGTTCTTTGTTTCTGTATCGTAACAATAGATCACAGCAAATCATAATTACAAAGTTAGACGTTGTGGTTAGTTCATTTAAACAGCCATAGAACAAGCAATTTTATGCTTTTGTCTGCATTTTGCTGAGATAACCTTTTTGCAGTGTCGGATTTTTTTGAGGTAACTGTCTCTTCAGAGTGGAATCCGCGGTCTGTCAGCAATTCCCTATAGAATGCTGTGGTGGAAATGGAATACTTTGGAAAGTTGTAATTTAAAAAGAAAAGTCGATCTATACCCAACTTATCTGTGCGCGGGCCATCAAAAAGTAATATTTGCAGTGAAACAATGGATTACAAGTGACCAGTTGTTGATAATCCACCTTGATATACGATTTCTGTGTTATCATTGCACTGTATCAGTGTTAGGTAAAGCAAGTCAATAAATGTTCGAGACAATATGACTATTTGATGGCTATAAACATTAAGATAAAACATCTACAAAATATTTGTATACTCATGCCGACACCACATACTGTTTTTAATAGCCCCCAAAACGGAACTGTCTACACTCATCCACACTGATAATTTGTTAAACGGGCGTTTCTAATAAAAAATACAATCTTCGTTTCTGTTTTATCAGCTCCTCGTTCTATTTGTTGATATTATATCATAACAAGTTAACCAAACAGATCAACAGCATAGCAACACATCACTCTTATAATCCTATTTCGAAGCGCTGACAGGTAAATAGTATTTTCGGATTTCAATCGGAGTTTCAGAATTGCAAGCTTCGCGGCTCTTTAATTCTCCAAGTAATTGGCATGCTGTCTACCGTTTCTGCGGTACGGATGTTCGTAAAGAATCGGTATGGTGCATGTTCGTCGTTTTTTGGTCAAAAACAGTAGAATGACACCTTAATTGCAGTCTTGAGATAAATCAAGTGACAATGTTTAAATATATCATGTTTATAGTTTATATACCCTTTCGGTTAGGAAATATTGGAAAATCAGAAATATGTACTTCGCAAGTGTTGTTGGGTCTTAAAGGTAATGAAAATACTTCATGAGTCATGGATCGTTTCCAATTAAATTGTAAATCTTGCAGAACCGTAAAATTTGAGTAATGAAATGAATCTAACATTAAACAACAAACAAAACAATTAGGACACCGAACGCTAATTCCTATAGGGGTTTTTATACCATACAGCATGTGTTAAATTTTAAAACTGAATTATTGAATATTGCCGTCATGCATGATGATGTATTTTGTGAATATGTATATATACGCGCAAGGTTGACGTGTAAGGGCAGGTATTTTCCATGTGTATATCCTGAGGTATTTTCATCTAGAAATCCTTTCAAGAACAGAAGCCGCTATGTAAAGACGATCAGCACGAAAGTCCAAACAATTATTTCATTTATAATCATATTTGCAGGTTTCCCAACATGCACAGTGTCTTCACAGTTTAATGCTCAGTTAGCATCATCTTAAAGGTTAATTTATCTTTGTTTTTACATCAATACACTTAGCACGTCGCTAAAGACAAGGCAACGCTAACTACCAAAATAACGTTTCTTGTAATGTTGGCCCTTTCATTTCCTGCTATGCAGTTCCACGTCTCAGGATTAATAAGTAAAAGATGAAAAAACAATTACCTCAGTCATCAATGATTAAATGGTCTTGCGCATGTTTGTAGCCTGGCTCGATCTCTGATCATCGGTTGTTTTTCAACAGTGTTAAAAGCGTTTTAGTTAACATAAACAGCTGTATGATTTAGAACAAAACTTGTGGAGACAGAATTCAGACTGCGGAATATCTCTATAATTACTGACAGGTTAACCCCCGCGCATTAACGTGACTTGAAAGAAAATCAAGTCAGGGATCATTCACACTTTCATTGAAGAAAAACACTAACACTATATTAGATAATTAACAATGAGCTTGACGAAAGTTTGCTTGCATTACACGAATATAACATTGCAGCTCATAAATCAACGAAACTATCATATGTGTCTGCAAGTAATGGGGCAACTGACTTGTAACGGGACACAAACTGGCAGCATTTGCCACAGCCTATGATCTTGGGACGCTAATCATTTAGCGAGAAGTGGCAGTTGTAAAATAGCTTAAGTACTTGTAAGATAATATAGAGAAACAAAAACATATCTGTATGTGATAACTTATCGAAAGCAAACTAACTACTAAAAATAAGCATAAATCCTTTCGGAGCATGTTTGTAATGACTATTTCTACAGTATGTAAGATAGTAATCTTGAAATTAGTGTTTTGACGTCACTGGTGTATTCAAAATCACTCGTTCAACTATTAAAGAATGATGTACTTGTTCCCGCCAGTCAGTTTAAAAATTTCTTTATTGTAAATTGAGTACGCTTCTTTAATAGTAATAGCCGGACAATGGTACTCATGCATGTATGTCCCCAATCCCCATTAATTGTTCATGATAAAATTTAACGGTTTGTACCGTCTACAAAAATCCAAAGGTAACAAAGTAGACCCGTATATAAAGTACCGTAGATAGTAGGCGAGTGCTATAGATCTGTGTGAGAAACGAATCAAGCTTTCGAATGGCCTTGTTAGTGGTTATACCAATTATACCATATACAGATCCCTTGAGTCATAACTGTTAACATGCATTCTTAATCAAGTTCCCAATTCCGATATCAAAATGATATAATAGTAAGACCAGACACTACTGTGGAATTTAGATATCATTCCCAGACCACCTTGCACATTACTTCTAACAATATAATGCAACCTGATAATCAGGTCCACCTGATAATCAGGTCCAGTAGAAGATAAAAGTCATATATTCACGCCGCCGTCTAATATCCTCTATGGCTCTATATATATCACGGGCGGGTGAAGGTTGGCTGATGAATACATTGGTGGTTGACATATAAATTTTATAGAAATGTCACTTTTCAGATGTCCAATTTAGTAATGTTTAAAATAATAGGGTGCGTGCTGTTTTCTGTGTCAATACAATTAAGAGCTGCGAAACAATGGCCAATCACCAATAGGCAATGCGTGCATCAATGTTGTTCCAACAGCACCGTTACTGACTCGTCCCCATGGCCCCAAGAAAAGCTGGAGAAACAACAACATGGTGCGAGTAAGGGCCTTGCCGTTATGGACATTAATCATTTCATGACCACTGGTTGTGCCATCATCTATTTATAGTAAAATAGTGACGACTGGGGACGAGTCAGGTACGGTTATACGACTTTCTCAGTCCCGATCATCCTCTTCCCAGGGTCTCCCGCGTCCTCCCTAGGCCTTGTGACACACAGAACCGGAAGTGCAAGAAAACTTGCAGTAGTTTCCAAAGCGCATGCTCTTGAATTGGGACGCTTTAGCACCTGTAACAATTTTCACAGTGAAGTATTACGAAGAAACGAAGTATTTGTCTTGACATGAATAATTGATAGAATGATTTTTCCTAGCGAAAACTGCTCAACTTCTGCGAAATAGCAGTTCTCTGAGAAGCCAATCAGATCTCTCCCTTTAGTGGTCTAACCCAGAGCCTAATTTTCAACGAGTGACCGAGTGAAAATGGCTTTGGAGACGAGAATGAGTCCCGATTGAATCAATTTTAAATACCGAGTCCTATGGGAGGAGAATAAACTTGATAAAGAATCTTCAATTTTTTCTTCATTGTTTTACTTAAAGCAAAAGCTCGTTTAGAGCGTTTGCACATGACGTCACAGCCGCCATATTGTTCAAAAGAACTTTAATTTAATAGACTCTTGTCTGGAACACTAACATGGCCGCCACTGGCGATGAGTGCAAACGCTCTATATAGTACGTTCATGAATAATTTTATTCAGTCTCCCTAGTTAGCATTACAATTCTCTCCTAATTACTAAAGCTCGCAAACTTTGATCTACTCAACTAAATATTGCGTAATTCTGCAGTGTGCCAAAAATTGCCTGCGGGTAGAAAGCTATCAAGGTGTGAGGTCGTATTTGGTAAATAAGGTAATTCAACAATTAACGTCGTGTGGACAACTCGATGATGATGATCATTCACTTAATTAATGAATAACTCTTAATCTTGCAAGCAAAAACGCTGATATGTATTTGAAACACTTTCAATTTTATGTTTTACAACAGCCAGTAGAAAAAATCTATACAATATCAAGCTGACTTTATAAGTTTAAATAATTATTTAATGAGATAAAAAACATGTTTCTCGTATATCAAAATCGCATTAGACTTTCCACTATGTCTACTGTATGTATAAATTGCTGATAGTGATAGTATATATAAATATATATATCGTATTTTGTTACCTGACACACACTTAACATTAATTTATGAATAGCTATTGAAATGGTTACATTTACTAACCGCAATATTAGTGTACACTCACTGCGCACTCTCCAGCAAATTAAATTACCAGTTGTGAGTTGGCTATCGTGCTGGCATTCCGTCATTGTAACATTAGCTCTAGAGGCCAGCCTCGTACCCAGGCGCAATTAACTAAAAATAGGCACACTACAGTGTTTTTATACAGATCAGTGGGTTGAGCGCGCGGGGGTGCTAGCTTCGCTAACCCGCTGCGTCCTCCCCAAGCACCCCCGCGCGCTCGCTCATGTTAGCCACTGATCTGTATAAAAACACTGTAGTGTGCCTATTTTTAGTTAATTGCGCCTGGGTACGAGGCTGTCTAGAGGCTGTTATCTTGTTACTGGTAATGTTTTGGCTATTTTTCCTGTTTTATTTCGTCAATATCAATTATAACGACATGTAAGGCTTTCAGTTTTTGTACGGTCTATGTTTTTTAAATTGGCAGAACGGTTGCCAAAAAGGAAATGCTAGAGTTTGTTGGTCATTATCATTCCATGTATCACCATTGACATTGTACTGAAATCCACTGCATGAACATACATATTACTACTTGTCTACTTCCCAAGCCTTGTGTAGAAATTTACAATTTCCATTAATTAAGAGATTTACAATTTCCATTGTTATTTGAGATGAAATCTGATGGTTCTGAATAATGACATTCCTTACTTGGATGGGAAAGGCTTCACAGTAATTACAGATTGAAACAAATACACAAACAACATACACCAGGTGGGGCAGCTTCTGATAGAAGTCAATTCAACAGTATCCCCTTGTATGTTGAAGAGTTCTGTAGTTGACAAACTGACCTGCAGGCTTATCTAGAGTGCTTCATAATCTTTGAATTAATAAAATACAATCCGACCAAAATTGGCTCCTTACTCATTCATCATGCTTTGTAAATAGCCCTCTGAACTCTGAAGCTAATATTGACTTTTCGTGCATTTGATTCTATGTATACCTTATGTTTTGAATTTAAATATAACCTAGATGTACTTTTAAAACGTTTTGGATACTTTACTGCTCATATACATGTCCTTTGAATGGTAACCATTCAATTTCACCAGTTGTGAAGAGTTTTTCTGAGTCAATGTTTTCTAAGTGAAGAACTTGTTTTCTTACATATTCAACAAAACTTGCCAAATTTGAAGCATCAGTGTTCTTTTTATTATGAAACATATTTCTCCAGATTGATGCAGCTAGAACACGATCATGGGAGAGGAGCCCTTCATCATAGGCCAGGATAAGACCATAAAATGCTTGCATGAGTTCTTTAAGACTTTGTTTTCTCACACTAGGATCAGCAACCTAGAGAAAAATATTTTCTGTAATAATGATGTTACCAATTGACCATTTGCATAATAGACAAAATATTGATCTCAACAAGTCTAGACAAAAATTTCATCACAGCTTGAAAGAGCATCACAAAATTAGTAATATTCCAAAGTTTCGTTGCGAAATGTTGTAAAATGCGGATAATACAGCCTTGCGGAATTTGAAATTTTCAGTCATTTTAGATTACAAACGGGAAATTGACAGCCTCAAAGGGTATGAGCCTGTCAATTTCCCGTTTGTAATCTAAAATGACTGAAAATTGCAAACTTCGCAAGGCTATATATTATCCGCATTTTACAACATTTCGCAACGAAACTTTGGAATGTGACTAATTTTGTGATGCTCTTTCAAGCTGTGATGAAATTTTTGTCTAGATCAAAATTTAGTCTGTTATGCAAATGGTCAATTATCTATCGTTCTACTCTACTTAGACTCTTTGGATTAAATTAATGACTTGCTTAGCCCATTAAGGCCTGTTTTCACTTGCAATATTCGCTGCAATTCCTAGTGTAATTTTCTTCTGATGCATGTGAACAAGTAACAAGTTATGAATGTTCTGAGTTCCCTCATCTGCACATTGACTCATTCACATCCATCAGAAGAAGAGAATCACACCCCTAAAATTGCTGTCAAATTGTAATAAGTGTCTTTACTGTAAGTTGCATTGTGCCCTACTTTATTACTGTATATTACTCTGTCTAATGCCTGATGATTTTATTTGTCAAGGGGAGAGCTCTGGTGCTCAATGAATTAATCTGCAATGTGCTCTTATACACTTTGTTACTATAGAATTCCTGAACTAGTGGCCCTGTAATTTTGCTTATATATACTGTTTGGGGGGTGGGGCTACTAGTTTTCTTGGGAGGGGGCTACCTACAGAATCATGCTACTTTCAGTTAGTAAAACATGTTAACATTTTTAATCAGGTAGTCTGAGTGCAGGTAAATTTGATATGGTTACCCACTGCACACTGCCTAATGTTTTCAATAATAATTATACTAGCAGGCTGAACTTAAATAATAGGCATCGGATGTGCTCAAAATTTCCAGATGGAAAACAAATATAAATTTTGCAAATATACAGAGAAATAAACAACCCTTGGAGGCCTCACAGGTGGCATTTTTGGTAAACCACTACTAGCAGGGCCATAGCAATCGGGGTGATAATCTGTAAAGTTTGAGAGGGAAATAATGACCTAAAAAAATGCCCCTGACTAATCAGTAGTATTAACTGACTTTTATTGAAAACACTGGGTGATTTTTTAACATGCTCTACCAAAAATTGTGTGTACTTGTAAACAGGCCCCCAAATCATAATAGGTTTATACCCCCATCACTTTCATTCTTTCTTCCACATCATCCCAAAATATCTGCACCATTCTTCTGTACATATACCGACCATCTTTGCCTTCAGGTTTAAGTCGTACAAGACACATCCACACATGAAGTTGATTTATAAGAAACCATGACTGAAATGTATCTGGCATTCCAGCTGCGTCATAAAATTTCTCATAATCTAAACCTTCAACACAACATTCATACATTGTTTTGGCACTTCTTGTTAACACTGCTTTTCTGGAATAAAAGCCACCAAGCCAACCTAACAACTTTAATGCTTTGTTGCCAAGGTTTTCCTCCTCGTTTTTAAGTGAAGTACTTGATGGCATATCAGAGAAACTGCGAGGTACAACGTACATAACAGGAGATTGTTTTAGAATATTTGTCCACTGTCTTGACTGGACCGTGCACATGGCCCTCAAACCTTGAAAACGGATGATCTGGCGCGAAATTCTTTGGATGGCACTCATGCTATACTTCACTTGCAAAGTAGCTTTTAATTCCTTACACCAGAGACAACTTTTGTTGATCCTGTGATCACATAAAAATAATCTTGAGTTGCACAACCCGATTGAAATTGACCTTCGTCTTACATTCTGTGATTCGGGTCTAGTACGTGCACACTCGTGAACTACCGTGACATGATCGTATGTTTGTCGTTTGGCGGTCCGGCGGGAAACTCAAGTCTAACAACAAAATGGCAGATATTGTGAACAATGGGCGAGCAAATAAAATTATTGTGCTCTGAAACGAGTCCCACTAACAATGGAAAAGATTTCAAAGACATATTTATCAATAGATTTAAGCTTCCAGATGGCTTTTGGAACGATTTGTTTGATATTAATTGTCCTGAAGGTAATGTAAAGTGGTCAATATATTATGGCTTAAAATTGACTTTATTTATACAGAACTATATTATGATTTCATAATTTTATAACGTTAAGTATATTAGATTCAACCCACATTACAAGTGCAGCTCAGTATGTTAGCTGCAGTTAGTACCTAATCAGAATTTCTGAAACTTTATTCATGCTTTTTTCAGGCATTGTTCTTCATACCCATGGGCATGCAATTGAAATTTTAAAATTTTCTTTGTCAAATTCCCAGTTAAAGCCACAAAAACCTGGTCAAATCCCCCTACCCGGGCATACACCACAATCCAAAAAACTGTCTTATACTAGTGGACTTTCTCTCACATATATTAAACATTACAAAAATTGGTATCTTTATTAATATTGTTATCTCTGTAATTTTCAAAAACAGCAAAACTAAAATTTTTAAATTAATTTAAACTATCTGTCTATAGAAAACGTTCAAAAAACCCAAAATCATTAATCTCAGTCATCTTCAGCAGAGCTGCACTGCAAACTGAAATTCCCTGGGACAGTGTTTTCACAATTTCCCAAACCACAGGTTGTAATTTGTCTCTAAATTCTCGTACACTCTCCAGGGAGGGGGGCGGGGGGACAAATGATAGGTGTATAATAAGTTATTGTTCTTTATTCAGGTGGCTATGTTGACGTGAACCATGATTAAACTGCTTTAAAGTGTCTTTGAAGCTTGAATTTCATTTCAAGGCTATTGTATGTTTCCTTCTGCAGGGTTAGGTAAAGTGAATGAAAAGCTAAAAAATGGTGAAGATTTATCTGCCAATGACTTTAAATCTCTTGATGAATCTTCAATCAATGATGAAGATCAATGTAGCAAGAACAAACAAAGTGTGCTTAAATTTAAAACACCAATATTGGTGAAAAGTCATTCAAATGCAAATAATTCCCCTTCATTATTTTCTCCTCAGGATTATGAAATGCAGAAAGGTAATTTTTTATCTCTTTATTTTGATAATTTTTAATATAATATGCTAATATTGAGATGACCACAGATGAAGAATTGTATATATGACTGAAGTTAAAACTTCCTGGGGAGTGCAACAAGGAAACAGTCGTGCAGAAACAACAGAAATCAATCTCTTTGTGGGATAGATTTGTACCACCCAAAGCCACCATATCCTTTGATGCTTTATAGCTTGGTTTGTATATATACTTGTAAACTAGGCAGTTGCGATATTGAAAAAAATCGATATTGAAAAAAAATATCGATAATATTGACTATATCGAATTATGCAAATGAGAAAATGTAATTTAGTCAACTTGCATGTATATGCATCACAAACAGTTAAAAAGTGCATGAAACCAGTCATGGTACGTCTCAAAGATTTATTAACAATGGTTTATTACAAGCCTAATGGTTTCACAGTACAATTGTTTAATATATATAATGTTTATAAATTTTCTGCGAGAAACACTATAACATGTTTGCCTGACTTGGCTTGAAGTATACTCGCTTTGCCATAACTACAGTATCTGTCTTTGCTAAAAAGTCTTTCAGTTGGAGCACTGCTCGCCGGAATCGCCAGATATCGTCGGACATATTGCTACAGGAGAGGAAAATTATTCTCATTTTGATACCTTGTTTTTAAACCTGCGTCAATACGCGTCAAACATTATTATTCAAATCATTGCGAATTCCATCTTTAGGAGTCATCACAAAACTATTGTTTTCAAGCATTCATTTCCGCTGCTTGGTGATCTGTGTTCACAGTTTCTCCGTTTTCCCATTTAATTTCAATTGCCCACGCACTTGTATCATAAATTCGCAATTGCCGCCATACAGGCATACACACGTTGTCTAAACTTCACCGCGGTGAAAACAATAATTGCCGAATAATCGGAGATTAAGTTGTTTAAGTTATTTAGTTACAACTTTCGATATTTTCGATATGCGAAATATCGAATATCAATATTTTTGAAATATCGATATTTATCGAAAATATCGATATATCGCAACTGCCTATTGAGTATTGTAAACAATCATATATACTGTACCTGCTTTTCGTGTAACGTTTCCTCCAAGCCTGAAAATAAATTTCCAAGGGTGCCTGGCAAAGTGTCAGGTACCAACTGATTGGTGCCTGATACTGGACATTTTGTGCCTGACAAAAAATATTAACGCAACAGAGCAAATATAGTTTTTCGTGGTCCTTGAAATAAAAGAAGCCAATGAAAAGCTTAGTAACAACAATTAAGCCACTAGTCAATTATGTCATACGGAATGGAACAATCATAAATTTCACAGCATCTTCACAGGCATATTGTCTTAATGTTCATATGCGATGAATTTTGGACATACACATAATTTTTAAATGGAGAATGCAAATATTTTGAAATATTTTAACGAAATTTTTAATGCCAGTTGTAGGCAGTTTCACCAATAGCTGTATTAATATGCTGCCGGACAAACTGTCCGGCAAAAAACCAATTGTGCCGGACAATTACCCTTTCATACCGGACAATGTCCATGTCTGACCGCTTATTTTCAGGCTTGGTTTTCTCTCAGTTTTATCAGATTGCATCTTTGATACAGGTCCCTTCAGCTCAACACCATTACCTGGGAAATTAGTTTGTGCAGCTGAATTTAGAATCACTCCAAAGACAACCAAGAAAAATTCCCAAAATGGTTATCAGACACCTGAGTGTAAACTGCTGGGTTATACACCTTACAATACAAAAACAAAAACACAAAAGGTATTGAAAATTTTTTTGACTATTCAAACTTGTTTAGCTTGTTATTGTCAATACCAACATTCGCACTGTTATACATACTGTATTATGTGTATTCATAAAACAATTTGCGTGAATACTTTAATAGTTTACTAGTGGCTGGGCACTTGGCAAAATTGTTGGGGTGCAAGTTTTAGTTTAATGCCAAATATCTTTCTCAGTCTAATTTTAATTTGCTGCTTAAATTGCTCAGTCTTCTTAGCTTAAATTTAATGCAAATGGAAGATCCCAGCAAGATTAATTCGGGTTGTAGAAACCATTGCCATTGGTACAGTGCAGCTTCTTTACACAGTTCATCAGCTGTTATGGGGCAGACCCCTCCCCCTCTAGTATCTCCCACTAAATATCATTAACCCTAATTTAAATGGCAATGCACCCTGATGCGCTCTACTTTAGTATTTTACTCTGTCTAATGCCAGACGAATTTACTCATCAAGTGGAGAGTGCTGCACTGCTGCCACTCAATCGGTTAACCAAACATTAGTTAACAAATTGCCCATGCATCCCCTTAACCCTTTAAAAACGCGGGGAAAAACGCGGGAGAACAAGCGAAAACTGCTTGACAAGCCAAATTCAGATGCTATTATATCAACTTTAACGGCTGGTGTCTTGTTGCTTTTTGCGATTTATAACGATTTTTGTGTGTATTTTAAGCCTTTGTGCCCGCAACGAAAGCGGTAAACGAGTATATTATAAAAGCGACCGGTTTTTCTCCCGTTTTTGTGTGGAAAAAATGACAACGTAGCGACAGTGTTTATCCAGAAGCGAAAAACAGTATTTTACTGAGATTTTAACGTCAATATAAAGGTTATTCCGTGAAAAATCAAGACAACTATGGAATGAAAGTATAATTTTTCGAATTTGACATTAATATGAAAGAAAACAACAGGTCAAAAATCACAAGAGAACGTCAAATGTTATTGATTCGTACGGAAAAATATGAACTATGGGCATGGCTGTGGCTCAATAACATTCTGCAAGCAGCTTACAAGTTTAAAAAATGAATGCTACATTACCTGACTGCATGAGTTGTAATCTTATTTCTTCAACAATACTTACGATTTTGGTGTTGTATAGACGTTTTGTAGTTTTGTTGGTTGTTTGTTTTGGCCGTACAAACTTGGCAATAATACAAAGCCAAAGGTTTTCGATTGACCCCAGCATCTTTTGCTTTAAATATCGTGTTATATTTTCTCAGAAGTATTTTTTTCAACTTTCTAGCTCAGTTTTATAGCTATTATTTTCGAAAAAAGCCGTAATATTCACGAAAAAAAAGCTGCCATAGCCGACAGCAAAAAAACATTTTGTCAACTTTCCCGCGTTTCTTCCCGTATCCTGGGATACAAGGCCTTGATCACGATTTATGAATAAGGTCTATGGGTTAATTGTTCAATGAAATTGTTCCTGTGTTTATTAAGTTGTCTGCATCTCTTGCCATGGATCCCTTGGAACAAATGAATTTATCATGGAGCAGTTCACTTGCCACTCCACCTGGTCCTGGATGTCCAAAACAACAGTCAATGAACACCATTCTGGACAGTGAGTATTCTTTCATAAATGTCAATTAATTCTAATTCTGTTAAAATAATTCTATTAATTTAACAGGTCACACTGAGATAAATAAGATGGTGTTTGTAATTGTACTGTACCTGCTGGCCTATAGCCTATTCTAATGTACTGATTTTATTCCTTGACATCAGGAAAATGTTCGTTTGAGCTCAGCGAAATTCAAATGGAACAATTGGACACCATTAGAGTTGAAAATCCATCAGAAGAATTAGACTCCATTAAAGTTCAAAGCAAATTCAAATCAAAACCCAAGGTAAATATTCGATATTTTTTACTTGTTTATTAGTTTAACATGCGTTGTTGAGAGCTTGACAGTCCTAGAGTCGTGATAGTAATTTGAATTGTAAGAATAACATTTGAAGAGGAACTTGATATATAGCTAAATTCAAAAACATTGTTAATGTCGTAAAATTCAAGTAAATTGTTAATGTTGTACAAGCGATAGACAAATACAGTACCTTGTGCAGATCGACGGATTTACTAATATATTTAGGGTTTTTAAAAACCATATTTCAGACCGTGATATTTCGCTGAAACACCATGTTCATATCAGTGCCACTATGATTTGTGAGTACAGGTGGATTTATACTCTCTATTTCATTTTTAGGGCGTGGCTAGAATTTTGTTTGAGAAAGAAATAAAGAGCGTTAGAGATGTCGAGACAAGCAACGATCTTTCTTTTGAAAATTCCAAAATTAACGGAAACGAAATACAATGCCAAAATATGTCAGAAGATAGTGGTCATAGAAAACCCAATGAAGATGCTCAGGCAGGTGTTAATAGTTTGAACCACTTTGATATGTCATCCCTATCACCACTTCAAGAAAAAGCTATCAATGAACTTTTTGCTTTGGCAGATACACGCAGGTCGCCAGGAGGTGGGTGCTGACTTTAATGGTTTAAGTATTTGCAAACTAAGAAACGTTGTGAGTAAATTACCATTACCAGTTCTTCAGTTTTCTACTAAAATTGTTCACGAAAGTTTCGGTTTTGTTCATCGAAAAGAAAAACGTTTAAGGCAATCAATTCAGTCACACATACCGTATAATTGTACCTAGTATACACAGGTGAAATTGGTTTCCTATTTTTATACAAATTCTTAGTTCGTGTACGCTTTTCCTTCTTAGACAATGTTTTGCAACATTTCATTTATTATTCCAGGAATAAAGACCATCTCGAATTTGATTAAGAACACCTTGGGCATCGGAGAAGAGAAATCAACATTGGAAAAGGCTTTCATGAGTGAAGTTGTGTATGAAGTAAACAATGTTCGTAATCACCTTGCTCTTAACAGTATAAAAGAACATGCTGAAGAAGCTTCCGAAAATGATCCAGATGTTAATAATACTATAAACGAAAATGTAAAGACTGATAAAGATTTTAAAAATCTTATCGACATGGACGCTTTAAGCGAGTTTCCAATGGACTTTGATTTATCCCATCATATAACCGTACCAAGTACATCAAACCAAGGAGAAAATGTACACGCTGAAATTGACAATGTTAATAGTATTAGTAATAATGATGATAAGGGCCTTACCAAGAACTTGGGTTTACATTTGGTACCTGATGGAAAGACTGAGCCTGTTTTGAAAAACAGCGTTGAAGGTCCAGATGTGGATGCCAGTGAAATTTCTTTGACTGACGAACTGCTCGATAACGAAGTGAATAAACCTGAGGCAAAACGAAGTGACA
The DNA here is from genome assembly GCA_902702795.2 of Paramuricea clavata. Classification (NCBI taxonomy): domain Eukaryota; kingdom Metazoa; phylum Cnidaria; class Anthozoa; order Malacalcyonacea; family Plexauridae; genus Paramuricea; species Paramuricea clavata. The sequence goes on from CACRXK020000074.1 coordinate 93,206, forward strand.
ATTCATACGATATGGACGCTTTAAGCGAGTTTCCTATGGATTTTCATTTGTCTCAGAATATTAAAGTGCCAGATCCTGATTATGGTAATTGCAATAAAGATGACAGTAGACTTACCAGTAACAGTGACGCAAAGTGTATTGTGGTAGCTGGACAAAATGAGACGTCGACAAGGAAGATGGAAACAGCATCTCAAGTGCTACGAGATTTATCTCTGCGACAATTGTCTGATATTACTTTCGATGAGCAAGGTTCGTCGCATGGAGAATCAAAGTCACAAATAATTCGATCGCCAGAGTATGCGGGGCAAAATGTGCTAAAACATGACAAAGAAGTTAACAAAACTTTAACAGTTCGAACTTTTGAGGATGAACAAAACGGCAAATTGAAAATCGTCAATTGTTTTGATGTGGGAAAGTGTCAAAATGGAAAGTCTTTGAATCCTTTTGTTGGCTTTTCAACTGCCTCAGGAAAGAAAGTGACAATTTCTGAAAAGTCGATGCACAGAGCCAGACAACTTCTAAATGAAGTAAATAAGGAAGAGAAAAATTATCCTGAAGTTGATGGAACGGTTAGTGGGAAAGTTGGAGTTTCAGGTTTTAACAGAAGAAAAGTGGGTGGTCAGACAGGTCAAGTTAATAAACCAACAGAAAAAGCAGTTAGCGTTGGGTTCTGTACAGCTTCGGGGGGAAAAGTTGACGTTTCTATGAAATCATTAAATAAGGCCAGGCAAATTATACATGATGTTATTCAAGAAGAAAGTAAAGAATCTAAAGATGTCAGAAAGAGTGTTAACGTGTCAGGCATTGGCGTCTCACCTGCTTTGAAAAAGAAATTTGAAGTACCGAGCTTTATGTCAAATGATGGTGGGGTTAATATTAATGAGAAGGAGAATGATAAATTAGAGTCACCCGACAAGCAAAGACAAAATACAGCAAATGACTTTAAATTTTCCACGGCCTCTGGTAAGGAAGTTAGAATTTCTCAGAAATCACTCATAGAAGTTAAAAAATCAATTTTGGATGACTTTGAACACGTGCCTGAGCTTTCCCAAGATTTCTTAAAAGATGTTGACAACATTTTTATCGATCTTGAGAAAGAAACGTGTCCTTCAGAAGGAGATAAGGCACAAGGCGATAAGTCAAAAGCAGACATGAACGAAGGTGAGGGACCAAGTGTTATTCGTGGCCGACGTGGCGCTTGTGCAATGGAAGGTGGATATCTTGGTAATGCTAAACATATTCCCAATGAAAATGGCGAGAGTGGTCGGATTTGTCGATTAGAAACATCTTTAAAGCCAGACAATGCAAATTATGGATTTTTACCTGCGTCTGAAAAAGTAGTCGCACAATCTGAGGAATCATTAAAGAAAGGGCTAACACACAGTGAACATGACGGAAAGCAATCTGGTGGAGCACCAGGCACCAATATAGGAGGTCAAATAGACACACCACAAAAGAGTGTTACTGGAAAATCCCTTGATCGAAATGAAGTTGATAAAATTCTGGCCGAAATGAAGCCACCGGTTGTTTCCGCTGCGTCCGAGAACATTGCAGAAAGGGTGGGAAGAGAAGAAGCGGTAAAGAATCATGCTCTTGTAGATTGTCGTGATGTTAAAGCACAAGGAGATACAGAAATTAACGCTGGCATCGGGTTTTTTATTGCATCTGACAAAAAAGATGAAATTTCTCAGTATTCTTTACAGGTTATAAATGAATCAGATACATTTAACATCAAAGGCCAAGCAATGAACGTGGTGTTGAAGACGAATACTGTCTCTGGAAATAAAATTACTGTTTCTGAAGAGCTGATAAAGAAGGCTAAAGGGATTTTAAGTGATACAGAAAATGAAGATTGTTCTAAGAATGGTAAGTCATTTATTAACAAGATTCCAAATTTTGGGTTTTCTACTGCTTCAGGAAATGAAAGTACGATTTCCGAAGAATCGCTGAAGGAAGCCCAAATGATTCTGAACGAAGTAGACAACGAAGGACATCAGTCGGCGAAAAAAGCGACAAATAACAAACACAACATTCCATGTTCTACAGCATCTGCCAAAAATAAACCTGTAGGTTGTACTACTGCTTCTGGAAAGAATGTCACCGTTTCTGAAGCGTCGATACAGAAAGCAAAACGTTTGCTAAGTGATAAAGAAAATGTAGATTGTTCTAAGGAGCGAACGACGATTGGAAAAATTCAAAAGTTTGGGTTTTCTACTGCTTCAGGGAAAGAAATTTCCGTCTCCGAGGAATCGCTGAAGAAAGCCCAAATGATTCTGAACGAAGTAGACAACGAAGGACATCAGTCAGAGAGAAAAGTGACAAATAGAAAACACAATATTCCATGTTCTACAGCATCTGCCAAAAATAAACCTGTAGGTTGTACTACTGCTTCTGGAAAGAATGTCACCGTTTCTGAAGCGTCGATACAGAAAGCAAAACGTTTGCTAAGTGATAAAGAAAATGTAGATTGTTCTAAGGAGCGAACGACGATTGGAAAAATTCAAAAGTTTGGGTTTTCTACTGCTTCAGGGAAAGAAATTTCCGTCTCCGAGGAATCGCTGAAGAAAGCCCAAATGATTCTGAACGAAGTAGACAACGAAGGACATCAGTCAGAGAGAAAAGTGACAAATAGAAAACACAATATTCCATGTTCTACAGCATCTGCCAAGAATAAACCTGTAGGTTTTACTACTGCTTCTGGAAAGAATGTCACTGTTTCTGAAGCGTCGATACAGAAAGCAAAACGTTTGCTAAGTGATAAAGAAAATGTAGATTGTTCTAAGGAGGGAACGACGTGTGGAAAAATTCAAAAGTTTGGGTTTTCTACTGCTTCAGGGAAAGAAATTTCCGTCTCCGACGAATCGCTGAAGAAAGCTCGAAAAATTCTTAACGAAGTAGACAGCGAAGGACATCAATCAAAGAGGAAAGAGGCAAACGAAAAACACAAAATTCCATATTCAACAGCAACTGTCAAAAATCCACCTGTAGGTTTCACTACTGTCTCTGGAAACAAGGTCAACGTTTCTGAAGCAATGATACAGAAAGCAAAACGTTTTGCAAGTGATAAAGAAAATGAAGATTGTTCTAAGAAAGGAAGGTTGTTGAGCAAGATTCCAAAGTTTGAGTTTTCTACTGCTTCAGGAAATGAAATTGCGGTTTCCGAAGAATCACTGAAAAAAGCTCGAAAGATTCTAAACGAAGTAGACAACGAAGGAGATGACTTGGAGAGCAAATCAGTAAATGAAAAACACAGCAGTCCAGTTTCAACAGCATCCGCCACAAATGCGAAAGTAGGTTTTACTACTGCCTCTGGAAACAATGTCACCATTTCTGAAGCATCGATACAGAACGCTAAAAGAATGTTAGATGATAAAGTAAATGAGGAAGAGAGATCCTTGGGAAAGGTTCTTAAGTTTGGGTTTGCTACTGCTTCAGGAAATGAAATAGCTATTTCTGAGGAATCGCTGAAGAAAGCTCGAAGAATTCTGAACGATGTAGACAACGAAGAACCTCAATTAGACCACAAAATGGGAAAACCAGGTGTTGCTACAAGAACGAATATTCGAACGAATATTCGAAATTCTCGAGAAACTGAGAATGTGTTAGATAGTGCAAATTCTAATGATCATAAATCTGATGTTTGGCTTGCTTCAACATCTCAAAAAGACATTCCAAGATCAGGAAAGTCCTTGTGTGATAAGACAAGTTTAACCCCAAAACAAACAGTAGAAAATGAAAATGACATTGAATGCCGAAGGACACACAAACGATTGTTGTCTGAAATTGAGAGTGAAAATGGTAAGATTAATGTCTACTTTTATCACATTTATAATGTATTCTTAGGGGGGGGGGGGGGGTGCAATGTTTTAAAATTAGTTTGTCTTTAGATTTGTATAATACGGTCAACGTTGATTTCTTTATTTTTAAACTATAGCTTTCGATTTGGCCAGTTAGTGTAAAACAATAATGTGTGATTTACACGAAGTAGAAAGCATGATATCAAGAGCTTTAGTTTGAAATATGATTGAACGTTGCCTTATAAATACATATGTATTAATGAGAATCGCTATATTATATCGATGTGAAGACAAAGTAGTTTTAACTCGAGCTCATTGTAATTTTCGGCTCCGTGTGTATAGGTATGATAACCATTGATAAAAACATCAAACGATCGGCCAAACATTAGAGAGGTTCAGATTGACTACCGCTACCATTAATTAATGGACTATAAACCAATCAGATGCGTTTGATATATCCAATTAACTAAGCCGAGCGTTGTAGTGGAAGTCAAGTCTGAACCTGTCTATTTACGTACTGGCAGAGAGTACCCAGTTTAATATATGCACAGGAGGGTTAATAAGGAAACATTTTGCTTGTTCACGGCATTTCACTTTGTTTTACTGATGTTAGGTACTCCACTGACGTACAGTATTAATTTTACACTATGTGTAACCCAAATTACTATAATTTTACCGCAGGTCGGGCATGTAAAGCTTGCAGAACTGACAAAGAAACGGAAACGGTTGGTTTTATTTTTTTATTCATTCTAAGAACTCTTTCAAGAATTATTTGAAATGCTACAATATCATGAACTGTGTTTCTGTGAAAGTGGTTTTCAAAGTAACTACGCATGCCCTTATGCTACGTGCCCTGCTTGTACCTGTATAACGTACTGAATTGCTATAGTGGTGCAATCGAATGTTATGTTTCCGGAATTGTATTCTGTTTCCAAATGCACATTCCAAAACTTTGTCTTTATCAGTTATTATTAATTATTATTATTATTATTAACTATATTATCATTAACATTTTATCGCATACCTTTTTTTCTACAGAGAAAGGATGGAAATAAATGGATGAGATTCAAAAGATTTGATCCATTAGGTAACTGTAGCTTAAAGAAATACGCAGTAATTTTTTGTATAGGTAATAGAGTGGTTTTGAGTACAATTTGGAAAAGCATGCACTGTAGTAGTTAGTTTTTCAAAGACGACTATCAAAATCCCACGAGTAGGTTTTGGCACTGTATTTCAATACAATTACACTGCTCTTAGCCAATCAGAACTGAGTAATTTTTATATATCTTATTAGTGTGATTATAGTTTTCTTATTCTGCATGTGTTTTTGTTATTGTGATATATTACTTTGGAATTTAGCTTTTGGTAACTTTTGGGTAGATCCTGCGAATGAAATCTAATTTCTGTAGTTCATTCTTTTAAACCAGTTGTTCTTTAATTGTTTAAATCATGGACAGTCGACTACCTTTTATATAATTATCTAAACTCTAAGATGTGGCAAATATGTATAATTTTCCAAAAAGAGATGGGTGTAAGAGGTGTAACCATTTAAGTAGATGGTCCGGTGAGTCTTTATAGAGACTTATTGTGGTGAAAGTTTGTTAAGTCTTTCTGCCATTTGTTAAATTATCATGACCTACAAATTGTGTTACTTTACGACAAAACTTTTATATCGCAAATGCTACATAACATATTTTTGAAGACAATAGTCTTCACATGTTGTGAATTACTTCACAAAAAAAAGCAAAGTTATTTTTTTATTTCTAGTGACGTATAAAGATAGAAAGCGTTCCAATAACCCATCACGAACCATTGCTGTGTCGCCTAATTTGGAGAGCACCAACCAAGTAGCCTCCTGGTAAACAGAATTAATCTTAATTTTTCTTCAAGAACTTTCACTTCCGTTTATAATATAATTTAAAATAATTTGGAATATGAAAATTATTTGCAATAATTAATCTTTTCATAAATCCTTCGTCAATTCTGTCTTGCTCTTTGGCATTCTTTAACAACATCCCGGTAAAATTGATGAAAGTAGAGAAATTCCACGAGGTCTATTTGATCATTTTTAGAAACATGGTGAGTACCTGTAGGTTGAGGATATTTGATAATGTATAAATGAAAATAAAGGACGAGTTTCCATATGGAAAATCCTGAATTGCGGCGTATGTGAACGGCTAAAATTAGCTAATTCATTATGCGATGAAAAATGTCTTTAATACCTACTTTATTTTTCCGGTCCATAACTCCAGGTCTGCAATGTTAATGGAGTCTTCTGATTGGTTCGTATTACAAGATAGTATATGATACGGACCTCTACCGTTTCGTGTCAAAACAAACTGAGGGGTGAAGACAATTTTCGAATTGAAAAAACTATTCAAAAAGCTGAAAAATCCTCCCTATCGATACTAAGGATAGAAATTGACTTCAATGGACTACCAAAATGCGGAAGAAACCCAATATTTCTTTGACATAAATTTGAAAAACCAGAGTAAATGTTTTGTCTCAATTGCTTAATATGTTATACTGTGAATTTCAGCACTTGATTTCTTGCTATACCGTATTTAGACTTGCTCTTTTATTACAGTGATCAACTTGTTGATGTAAAAACTCCGATTAACGCCAAATCCAAATCGGGTTCCCATTTTATAACACCTTATCGAGCCGCCGAAACCATTGTGAAGCAGGGGAAAGAGTCCGAAAATAACCCGAGACCAAATAGTGCAAATACGCCATTGAATGGTTGCTCTAAATCGGGGGGAAAGAAAACAAAGAGTGCAAAGCAAGAAAATAAGGTAAATTTAATTTTAAGTACCAGCATACTAAAAATTTGGCACCCAGTCATCAAAGCTTTATAAATTATACATCATGAGTACAGTATACATACAGTATATACAGGTAGATAAATGGACTGAGGAGTGTGATGCATGATGGGAACGACGAAGAAATTTGATCATTCCAATCATGCACTATTATATTTTTTAATCGGGACTAGGTACAAGTCAGAAGCTGGAACATTAAAAATCGTCTATTATTCATGATTGCCACTTTAAAGTGTACACTGTAAAATAAAATTGGTTAAAATAACCCATAAGTTGGTTATCTCAGTTTGATTTGTTTTTACAGTGTATTCGCAGAGAAATTAAAGTTCGTACTGAAAGAACTTTCAAACTGAAGAATGCCGAATTTTCATATCTTCCCTTATGACATATCTTATTTTATTTGATGTGTAAATAAGATGACGTCACAAGCGGGGTGAATATTTTACAGTGCACATAACTCTTATAAATTCTTAAAACTTTTTCTGTGCAAATTGGCCAATGCATGCATGGAATGATCACTGCGGTATAGGTTTGAAGGCTTTCTTCACACTTTTGAACAGTTTTATGGCTTAGACGAGACGGCCGTCTTTGAAAATTTTTTAATCCGCTGGTGATGTCATAAATTTACATATCGAAAAAAGATGAATTGTCTATATTTAACCCTTTAATTAAATGTTTATTTATCTGTCATTACCATGCACACATGCAGTAACAGCTTACGACCTGGCCTTGCAATGTTTGCCATTTTTGGGTGGCAAAAACACGCAACGACAGGGGATGAAAAAAAGCGAAGAAGCTAGTGATTTTAGTGAAGTAAATAATAATTATAAACAATATTAAGATTTTAGGCATATGTAGCTACTGTATATACTAGATGGATGTATACTGTATAGTTCCTCCTGCAGAGCGCTACACGCAGGACCGCAGGTTGGATTCCTGCCGGAGGGTGTAAAATTCCAATAGTATTATGTTTTTACATTAAATTCACTCTCTCTTGTTGCCCCCTATTTTCCCTGTGCTGTTTGCCAGCCAAAGATGACGGACGAAGCCTGGACGCATGGCGTGGGAAAGATTAATTGCATTGTTGGTTTCTAAAATAGTTTGCTTGGTTAGATAAATGGTTTTGTATCCTTGGTTATTGATTACAGTATCTTTACTCTAATTTAAAGTTTTATCATATTTGTTCAGGAACGTTTAGTGAAACCACAGCCTGGTTCCATCTATAAATTAAGGACGAACGCCTGCTCCAAGTCGAAAAGGATATCTTTTGCTGAATATGTTAGCAATGTAGATCAGCAGACATCTGATGAGGTTTGTGTTGTACTTGAATACATGCAGCAATATCGCGGAAAGGATGTTAAACTCTAGTGCATACACTAGGATCTGCGTTCCAATGTGATAATATACTAAAGCTGTCTGTACCAGTGTAGGTAGTACCAATGTAGAAATGCTGTGCTGAATGGTTATATTACTACCGATGGAAGGCGGGAGGCAGCACTTTCCTTGCGATAGTAATTTCTAGTATTACTACCTTAAAAAATAAGCAGAAACTCGACGTTTCGAGCGAAGGCCCTTCGTCACTCTTGACGAAGGGCCTTCGCTCGAAACGTCGAGTTTCTGCTTATTTTTTAAGGTAGTAATATAACCATTCAGCATAGAATGTGATAATAATCACTATTAACCAGGAAAGTAAGTTTGTTCAGAAACTATCGTTGTATAAAATAAAAAAATTCTAAACGGAGCTGAGTCCCTACATATATCCATGCAGCTCCGCCTGGATTACAAAATTTCTTTCGACGATATGCATATATAGACAGTGCCGAAGTGTACAGTTATTAAGCTCCTGCTGCTATATATGTACCATCATTTCCTTTGCTATATAACCACTGTCTGTAGGTATGCAGAGTGTAATTGTTAATGGGGAGTGGGTTAGTAATGTGGGAATATGACTTACCCTTGCGAAATCCGAGTATGACTGACTTTTATGAAATCAGCCTTGGCAAGACCGATAACCTGAATGTCAGCTGCACGATTTTCCCTTTTAGCGTCAGGCGGGATAAATACTGTATAGCCCTAATATCCAGGTTATTATAGACCAAATACTTACACTGCATTGTTATAATAATGTATTTTTCATTCCCCGCGAATTCCCGTTTGACGCCAATATCCTCTTTCCTCCGCAGAGGCTTTTAAAGGATTGATTTACAAAGTACTTCGTTAACGTAATTGCGCTGGAAAGTAAATGTAAGTAAAGATGAAGGTAACTTCTAGCGCAATTCCCGTTATACGAAATCCTTTCTAAATTGATTAATCCTTTAAAACGTCTCTGCGGAGGAGAGAGTCAATATCCTATAACAGTTCTTGTTTTTTTAGCCTGAAAGACATGGAGTAAGTCCCTCTGTCATGTGGATCACCTGCGAGAATGCAGAATCATATCGGTTTAAAGGTTCAGATTTTCTCAGTGAAGATATCTCTGCTACAAATACTGGAGTTACATGCACAGAAGGCGCAGTTCTGTTCCTTGGCGAAGATAAATGTGCTGGACTTCCGGAATTTACAAAGTAAGTTTGTCAAAGTATTACACAATGCATAGTTATTTTCCCTATTCTCATATGCATAGTCAATAGGATGTCTTCAAAACTATATTGGCGGACATTGAAATTACCAAAATACAACTATAACATTAGTGCGGCTAATGCCCAAAAGAGAATAATGAGAATGCTTTTTAACGGTAGAGATCTTATATAATCAACATTCCTTACTCTAAGCATTTTAACTTTTTAGTTTTCTTTATTCATGCCTTTAACCAACCATGCACCTCTCCCTATGAGAAAGTACCCTGTGTACGAGGTGGGCGTTTATTATACAGATGCTCTCATGCTAAGGACTGTGTTTACCGTGTTTATTCTACCGTTACCGTGCTTTGATCAATGATTCAGGCCCCTATCGATATATTAAAAAATATGCCCTGCACAATCGGGGCTTTCATATACTGTATAATCTTTTTAAGTAAGCGGCTGTGGCTGAATATTTTTAACTATGTAATAATGAAACAATTTTTGTATTAGAAGTGCTGTCAGCTTTTTTGTACATTTTTTGATAGATCAATTATGTTAGCTGAATGCTTTAAGCCTAGTTACAGTATTCTTCAAGTTCTTGGCAAAAGGCACAGTATGCCAGTTAAGCCAACAATACTATAGGATGAATGCAGAAAGAGCAAAGAAATTTCCAGCAAAAATTTCTTCGTTATCGCATTGGTAGTTTTAGTTGTAGTTGTAGTTGTAGTTACATAGTCCTTGGTTTTTAGCCATTAGTTTAGCCAAATCTGACTTTATTAGTTTATTCTTGCTATTCCTTTGTCTGTTTGTCATTGGTTAAAGGCGAGATAGATGCGTAGTATATTATAAAGAAAGTAGCCGGCGGTAAACCTCATAACACCCGCCAGAGCTCCGGCAGCCGCCGTCTTGTTTTGAAAGCCCTGCATTAGGGGTGATGCTACTCATATACTACTTCAAACACTCATTAATAATTCATAAGCTTATTGGCAAATCATGTCAACCATAATATGTCACTTGCAGTGGCTTTAAACCTGATAAAACGCTCCTAATTAGTATTCTTTATATAAAGAATACTAATAAGGCAGTATCTATTGTAGTCGTGTCCTTATTAGTATTCTTAATATAAAGAATACCAATAAGGCAGTATATCTATTGAATTTGTAGTCTTGTTTGAAGCCGTTTAATAAACTCGCAGGTCGTGTTTTATTAGGTCTAAAGCCACTCGCGCTGCGCGCTCGTGTGGCTTTAAACCTAATAAAACACTCCTGCTCGTTTATTAAACACTACTTAACAATGATACATTATAAAGGCTCGTTTACACAAGCAATTTTTGCTGCGATTTTAGGTGCGATTTACTACTCCTGATGTATGTGAACGAGTGGATGAGTTAGGAATGTTTAGATGAGGGTCTCGTTCACATCCATGCATCAGAAGAAGAAAATCGCACTAGAAATCGCAGCCAAAATTGCAAGTGTAAACGGGACTTAAAGATAATTTGGCGAACTACTGTATCTAAAGGAAGTAAAATAAAATAAAGAGTTTATCATTCATGTATAGAGCGTTTCTATCATCTCCTGGAGTCGATCCTAAATTGATAAGCGAGGAATGGATTGCAAATCATTATAAATGGATTATATGGAAGTTGGCGTCATATGAAAGGTCATATCCTCAATCATTTTCTGGAAGGTAATCTATATATACTTTAAAATAACTGTAATATATAACTAAGTGGTGTGCGTGTCCATGCATGTCAAGGCGTAAAAATACACATTAAGCATAAAGATGCTTTCCTCGCGTTTTCACGGATCCGACTGGTTCTGTTGTATCAGAGATTGTTACGCATTGCAGAATGAAATGTAAATAACTGAAGAATAAAATTATTCTGTTTCTGCTAGTTGTATGTTGTACTGTATGTTTATCTGTATGTTAGCTTTTACCCAAATGAGCGACAAGTTGCCGATTGAGCATCACCAACTATACAATAAACGAAAACTACATCCAGCAATTACGACGTCCGGCAACTTGTCACAGACGCGTGTACATTTAGCGTACCTGTTTTTAATTTGTTTTTCCAGAACTCTCACTCCCGATATGGTGCTGAGTCAGTTGAAATATCGTTACGATAGAGAAGTTGATCATTGTGAACGGTAAGATCGTTGACTTTAAGACAGGGAGCGGGCCAAAGTTCTTGCACATTCTCATTCACTGCCCAGTTTTTCTGGCATTGAAAGGCTTTTATGCTAACCATGCTTTAATTCCTATACTATAAATATATCTGTATATTACCAATTTTTTTAGTTCTGCCATCAAGAAAATTTTGGAACGGGATGATAGTTCCTCTCGAAGTATGGTTCTATGTGTCGCTAGTTTGGACGTAATAAGTTCTGATAAGAACAATGAATCAGAAATCAATTGTCAAAATAAAAACGTTGAGGTAGGGTATCATCTCCCTTTTTACAATTGCGACTTCATAGCCCCCCGGGAAGTTTTATGACGTCTTAGGGTCCCCTGGGAATTTTTTCCCCGGTTCCCGGGCACCCTCTCGGCGGTCCTGATTAAAGGATTGATGTCGTACGCAACGAAATTGCTTAGATGTACTTCCATTTCATTTCATTTATTAATGTTTCACTTTTTATGCGAGCCAGTGTAGAAAACCAATGTCGATTATGTGTTACCAATTTGACCTTTAAACCTTGCATATTTTCTATTGTCTTTATACTTTCATTTTCATTTATCACATCAAATTTTCTTTTCCGTATTTCCTCCAATCTCGTACCCAGAGCAATGCCTGTGCGCGGAAGGCATTGGCTCTGGGGAAATAGACAACTGGAACCCCTAAATTTAGGGGTTCCAGTTGTTGTCGGCATGCATTATTGATAAACGTTAAACCAATCACAACACAGGAAAACTTATATTTCCCCAGAGCCAATGCCTCCCTCGCCCACGCACAGGCATTGCTCTGGATACGAGAGTGTATTTCTCTGATTTCTTTGTACTATTTTATGATGACGAGGCCTTTAAATTGAGTTAATTACGATCTTTTATTAGCTACAGAGGGTAATTCTGATGACAGATAGCTGGTACAGCATTCGTGTGCAACTAGACGAGTACCTACAGAACTTGGTTAGAGAAAAAAAAATTTACGTAGGACAAAAGTTGTACATACAAGGTGCAGAGTTGTGTGGCTCCGATCAAGCTGTTTCACCTCTTGAGGTTTGTGAACAACTGCATTGTGTCTAGCTGTGGGGTTGAAGTCTCCCCAATATCAATTTCAGGTCACCAATATCAATTTCAGGTCCATGCATTGAGGGATGATAATACTCTACTGTATATAAGCATGAACGAACCAACATGTAAATCTAAGGACTGAAAGAAGTATAGATTAGTGGTCTTTGCATGGTCAGGTTAGAGAATGCGATAGGTTTTTACCAGCGGCTTTGGTCATTAAATGCATTCTTCAAATGATTACGTTAATTGTACCATTAGTTTGGAATTGATCGCAACTATTGTTTATCTAAGATATGTGAACGTGGTTAACATTAACGCCCATTTCCACTCAGGAGAATTTTCCGCAGAAAGAAAATTTTGTGAAATGTGATTGGCCGACACGTTAAAAATTTTCAACTTTTAACAATGACATTTTCGGACAATTTTCTGTCCGTGGAAATTTTTCTTGCGTGGAAATGGGTCTTTAGTGTGGTTTAGTGAAGTTTAATTTCATGCATTTTACCTTCTTGAAGTGAACGACTGTTATTACTGCTGTGCCTTGTGATTGTATCGAATGTTGTAGCTTTAATTCTTTTTTATAATTTTCGTCAGTATTTTTCACTCAATTTTCTCGACTCTTACTTTTCAGGCGCCTAGTAACCTCCAGCTACGAATCCATGGTAACTCAACTCGTCCAGCGAAGAAATTTTCAAGATTGGGTTTCCATTGTAAAAACAGTATATTTACGGTTCCTATTAAATCTTTGTCGGGAGCTGGTGGTCATGTTAGTTCTATTAACGTCATTGTTGCCAGGCAATACCCTCTACAGGTATTTGGGACTAGGTCAAACATTTTTCGAACAGTGGCGGACACCCGGGAGTGGGGACAAGGTAGAAACGACCCACCCCCAATAAATTCTTAAAAGGGCGGGGGGGGGGATCGAATTTGTACCTCCAATGGTGAGCTTAAGCAAGCGACGTTTTTGTGAACACGAACGTCTCCCGAAAATTGGTATAACTAATTTTGGCGGCATTTTGCATCATAGCGCTCGTATAAGGAAGCAAAAAACTTTTAAAATCTTATGTTTTGTCATATGTGTTGAAGATTAGCACAAATTAATGCCAACACAGTTTTTAATCCAGTCCCCCTTCTGCCACAATTAACGACTTTAATTTGTAATGTTCTTTGGTGAACAATATACGCTTCCGGAAAGTACGTCACCTTGGCTATAGAGCCTCGTTTTCGTGATTGAGACGTGGCCTTTAACTGATGTCAGATACATGAAAACCAGGCTCTATAGCCAAAGTGACGTACTTTCCGGAAGGGTGTATTGTATTATGATCTGTACAATTATTACCTTGAAATGTAGCACAATATGACAATATCAGTTAATCTCTGTTACAATACAAGCTCACGGGAAGCGAAGAATTTCTATAAACTTTAGCAATTTTTATCATCTCCTGGAAATTATGCAGGTAGTTAATAAATTAATCACTTGTTTCAGTTCATGGAAAAGTTGCCAGATGGTAAATGTACTTTCCGCAACCCCAGATGTGAAGAACGTATTGCAAAGAAATTCGAAGACAATGTTCAGAGAAAACGAGAGAAGATTATGTTCCAAGTTCAAAAAGAAATTGACAACGAAGAAACAAAAACTGCAAGGGGTAAGTTTCGATTGCTCTATTCAGGTTGGTGGTTGTCTACAGTTTTAGAAACAGGAAATGTACCATTTAGGTACAACTTTTTGATCATTCTTTTTGGATAAAAAAGAACAGTATCTATTCTTTAACGTTTTCCACTACCGTGTTAGCGTCAATGCTTCGATTGCTGCGTAAATAACTCATTTACCACAAATTCGACAACGTTTTATCAACTCGCAAGTACAAAACGCAAGTATATAATCCTGACATGTTATATTTCAAAGGAACTACAGGAAGAATATCTAATTCCCTATCAACGAACCAAATTGAAAACCTTACTGATGGAATACAAATATTTGACGCCATTAGTAACGCCAGTGATCCATTTCATGTTCAGGTAAGTTGTCCATATAAGTCAGGGTTCGTACAAAACTTGAATGTCTTTGAATTTGAAAACAAAAATTTAAGGCCTTGAATGTCCTTGAATTTGTAAAGAAGTGCTTGAAAGTCCTTAAATTTTTCTTGCTTTAGTTTTTGAATATTTTCTGAAATTGTTTGACATTCAAAATGGACATTTTGTTGAATTGATTTTGCATGTTCATATCTGATTTCTAACCCCTTTTCAGTATTTAAGTCAGTTTTCCACTTTAATCGTACCGAAACGTAGCGTATTTCTTTCTTTCCTGAGCGGTAGTGTGGAACTAATGACTTCGACACAAAAGAAAATGCTACGGTAAGTTGGAACGTGGAAGTGGAAAACAGGCTTTAGTCCTTGAATTTGCTGGTACATGGCCTTGAAGAGTCCTTGAATTTGACTCTTCCTCACACGTACGAACCCTGATAAGCACGTTTTCCCTACAAGCACCCCAATAGTTCATAGTTTTGGTGATGCGATGTCCCTTGAATATCATAGATTAACATACCTTAGCAGTCATGAAATTGCATCGCATGAAGGCAAATATGAGAATTTTGGGCATCTCACTCGATGTAACTCATTGTAGCAGGGTTTCGTTGATGGAAATTTCGAGTGTGAATTTTATACATTTATTACACCTAACCATCCAGGTGATCTCGGAAAAGGCCTGGCACTAGTTATAAAATAAAAATCCATTTCTGGTTTAAAATTACTCAATATCTCATTAACGGTATTACATTTCTATCTCAAATTTGTCCCAGACCTTCATTTCCCTGTGCAAGACACAGACACAAAGTTTCAAACAGTTTCACAAAAAAATCAGGGCATGACAAGTGATTAAAGGTACGAAACTGGATTTCTATTCTGTTGCTATTCCCGCATGAGCAGTTGCAAAAAGGTCTAATAAATGCTTTCGCTTGCAAAAGTTGTTACAGGATTGCAGTAGACACATAGGAGTGTATGGAATTATTGCATGAACCTATCCGGTTCTAGCACTGAGCGTTCTAGCCACCCTTAACTGGGAACATCTTGTTTTTGAGAACGTGATAGAAAACAGTTATCATGACGAAAATTGTCTTGAAACATGAATATAATATTATATGATGCAAAAATATTGCGATCTTTAATCTAACTTCATTAAAATATATATATAATGGTAGAAATGTCTTTCTGATGAGCAAAGAAGAATTCTTGATAGTTACAAGGAGAACTTACAAAATGATCGAGCTGATATTGTGCGTCGTAAATATGAGAAAGCTTGGAGTAAATTGAGTCAAGAGGTAGGTACCTGATGAGATACAGTCTTGAGCGTCATTTTTTTGTATTGTTTTTATAGTTACATAGACTACTGAGTACTGTATACGTAAAGAACATCTAAAAGGTTAATTATTGTGCGTGTTTGTAGGAGACACTCAAACGAAATGTAGTCCCTGTCTTGAAAATGAAACTCGTCGACTGTTTACCATCAAAGACCAACCAAACCCCAGGAAGTATACAATTTTTCTTTTAAAGAGTTCCCTTTTGTTACATTTAGCCTTTGTAATCAATTAGTGTATTGATGATACGGTCCATTCCAGTGGCGTTTCTCCAAACGTACATGCACTGTAACTTATACATTTGTTTGTTTATAGTACACATGCACAGCCGAAAATCTCAATACAGTTTGAGAATTTCGACGATTACTTGTTTCACTAAATTCGTTTTTAGCTGCTTTATTAACCGTATGGAGGCCAAGTGAACAAACCATAACCACGCTGGGAGAAGGAAAACGTCTGAAAATCTATAATCTACAGATGTCAAAGTAAGATATATCAACATTTATCATTAGAATTTTTTGGAATTAATGACCATTTGCATTATAGACTAAATTTTGATCTAGACAAAAATTTCATCACAGCTTGAAAGAGCATCACAAAATTAGTAATATTCCAAAGTTTCGTTGCGAAATGTTGTAAAATGCGGATAATATAGCCATGTGAAGTTTGCCGTTTTTCAGTCATTTTGTATACGCACGGGAAATTGACAGCCCAATCGGGTGTTGGGGCATCAATTTCCCGTTTGTAATACAAAATGACTGAAAATTGCAAATTTCGCAAGGCTATATTAACCGCATTTTACAACATTTCGCAACGAAACTTTGGAATATTACTAATTTTGTGATGCTCTTTCAAACTGTGATGAAATTTTTGTCTAGATCAAAATTTAGTCTATAATGCAAATGGTCCATTGAATGTCTACTCATATACGCCCGTATTCTAAAAGCTCACTCACACGCAATGAGTGGAGGTTCAATATGAGCTTCTATTGAGTGTGAATGCTGTTTTTGAATACCTTACTATGTGACTACTCACCCTCCAGCTATTCAAAAACAGCATTGACACTCAAGAAAAGTTCAGATTGAACCTCCACTCATTGAGTGTGAGTGAGCTTTTAAAATACGGGCGATAATGTCATAATGCGGCATGATAATTCACAATTCATGTATTTAATTATGCTCCATGCACACGAATGATCTATATGTTGCATGTAACTTTTCATGTGAAATACGGTGCACAAGTATAAACTCGGCGCATGCGTCTTTATTCAGTAGAACATTATTCATATTTACATACTTATTGAAAAACAAAAGCTACACTATGATGTTCAAATGAAACAATGTAGAGGGGCGAAAAACAATGCCGTTTTGAAATTTATATTATATGTATGAATCATTCGTATGAATGCTGTGCTGCCAGTTCTTCAAGTAATTATCACTTTCTGTTTATAGATACAAAGGCAACAATTCCGTGCAAGTTAGTACATTTTAATTTAATTTAATTTAATTTTTAATTTAATTTAATAACTTTGCCGTAACATAAATTACAAATTCTGGCAGGGTTCCGGGTTCCCACAACAGCATAACGCCAATTACTGCAGGCCCAATATACATGCTTGCATATCTCAACTGCAACTGTAAATTTTCACCCTTTATTTGACATTGTTTCATATCGGTATTTAATCTTTCAGCTGTCCGCGAACAGAGGTACAATCTACAAAGCTTTACCATCTGATGCTACATGCCAAAATAATTTTGAAGCCAGAAAGGTTTGCGATCTGTTTTTATATTAGAGTTTTCTCACGCAATGCAACCACACCTTGTCCGCTATTTTGTGTTAGCAAACTGCGCAGCACCAAATCTAAATGATGGTAACAAGCGAAGGAGTGAAATAGAGAAGTAGATACTGTATAGTACTTGTAAACAATAGTACTGTGTTTTAACGTGACTAAATCACTCGATCGCTTATTGCCATCACTGCCCCGTGTGCGGTTTGCCATCCAAAAATAGCGGACAAGGCTAGATTATGTCAATGCCAATGGGCCAGATCGTGTGGCGTGAGAAAGGTTAATTGACTTGTATTAAATAATAAAATAGAAGATTTTAAGCAGAATATACTACATCAATTAGTAGGATACAGTAATTTTTCGTGCAAATATAATAACTGCCACATTTACATTCTTACAAAAATGTATTTTATGCTGCGATCGTGAAAACATTACAACAAACTGAAATTTATGAAAAAAATAAAGTGCACCATGCATGCTCGTGAAAACGTATATCAACAAATATTTAACAGTTATTCTACGAACTCGAGTCGAATATGAGCTGATAGCCGATGAGGCGCGTAGCGCCGAATCGGCTATCGCTCATATTCGACGAGAGTGAGTGGAATAACTGTTTTATTATATACACAAGGTCTGAATTCACAGACTTTGCTTTTTGAATATTTTCAATATTTTTCTATTTTGTTTTAAATGTTTTTATCTTCGCTCTTTCGGCCGATTATTTTTTCAAAAATATATATTTTTAACCATTTTAAATTTTAAAAATTTATTTGCTAACCTGAAAACAATTTGTGGGAGTTTTTTCATTGTGTTTTTAATCCTGTAAAGGCTATAAAAAGCGACAACTTGCCGTTTTCTCGTTTGCAAAACATCGTAAATTACTAAATTCAGTTTGGCCGCCATTTTGTTTTTCTCTACTAGCAGGATATGAGCTAATATCCTGCTAGTAGAGAACCAATCAGATTGCAGAATACCTCATATCCAGACCTTGTGTATATAATAAAACAGTCATATTCGATTATTCAATAATAACGGTTATATTCCTTTTGTAACCTGCACTGTATTCTGCTCTCTCACTAGAATAGCCGTATTGTATGGAACCAAACTTTTGAGTTTCCCTGACATTTTGTTCTCGTGTAACTAACGACATAGTGATATTTTGCTTCCTCTCTAGGTGTTTACCTTTACCGAAATTTCAAACGGACTTAGACCGAATGTGGAAGTTGATGTTGTGGCTATAGTAATATCCCAGTTATGCCAGCACAAGTATGTTTAATAAAGCTAGACGCAATAAAGGCAACAGATGTACATGTACGCGTAACTCCTGGCAACTCCTTGTAGAATATGATCTTGGGAGTGGGGCAAATTTCGTGCAAATCAGGGCGCGAAATAACGGCTGGAGGGTGGCCGGTCAAGGTGACCGGCCAACTTAATTTTAGCTCGGACATACCGAATTTCTGGCCGGTCAAATTATTCAGCTTAAAGCAAAGCCTAGTAAAGTATACCCCTAAAATGTGACTATTTTCCCAGTATAGCATTACAAAACGCCTTACTGTATTCAGCAATTAAAAACACCTTCACATAAAACAGCTTGCACTACGCTAAAAGCATGGCCTTAACTCTTAAGCCAAAAGCATGGCCATGGCCTTTGTGACGTACTGTACTGTGTGGGAAAGCTGGCGTACATTGAAGTTCTTTTCCCGAAAAATATTCGACAACATGTTATGGTTCTTAATTATAATACTTGACAACTTTATTTTGATTATATATTAATTAAAATGAAGATTAGTTCCAAATAGAATTTAATGAAGATTACTTCAAATTCTTATTAAATGAATAATAATTATTATTAATTATTATTCATTAGTTCAAATTCTTACCTTGCCAGACAACTCCGCATTCTGGCCGGACATTGTCCGTTGACCGGCCGTTATTTCGTGCCCTGCAAATGTGCATAATATATTAATATGCATTCTGAGTGTTTTGTGGTTTACACATTTCAAATTTTCTATCCCGCCTTGCATGGCGCCGCGAATAGAGTAGATATTCCGGAAGCAGGGACAGCATATATTTAATGCTTTTTTAAACGATTCACTGGCAACTGCAGAGATTTGGACAGAACGTTCCCTTCCTTTATAACGATTACGGCCCGTGCCTATGGCGATTAGTGAGAATAAAAATTTATCATTTAGGTTTGAGAACATGCACTGTTTTATTTTCAAACTGAAACATGCCAGTCATTGAACAAGGTGATATTTGAGGTGGTTTTTCATGTACTTTTTTATTTTTCATTAGTTTAACCCTGGTGTACATGGCGGATTCTGATTTTAACTTGGTCCGAATTAAGGTCTGGGGTGGACTTGAGGTAAAGACAAAACTCGTAGTATGTTTTGAATGACTCCATGACAAAACCCCAAGTGACAAAAATATCCTCGGCAACAAAATCCCGAATTACTGAATTAAGACAAAAAACCCACATTCCTGTTGATCATTTTTTTAGATTTATCAGAACAAACTTTTTAACACAATATAATTTGTATAGAGAGAAAGTGGAAATAATGTGTATAAAATTAATAAGAAAGTAATAAAGTAAAGTAATATGAAAAGTCACTGTTCATGTGACTAACATATTCGAATGTTGTGACCGACGCCACGGAGCAGTTGCTCCTAGTGCGAGGCCGGAGTAGTCTAGGGAGTGCACCGGAACCAATTTTAAATTTAAGTCCCGGCCGGAACTCGAAAAAAGTTCCCGCGATATATAGTCATATGTTACTGTCTCTGCTGCCAGACAGGCAGACACTTGAAGTCATCAAGGAGAGAGTTCGCAAATGTTAGAATAAAAAGATTGAGAAACGTTAAAAATCAGTTCTGTAGTCCAAATTTCTTCCTACTGTGAACTTTTGTTAGACACAAGAACGTTTAATACTCTATCTCTCTGAAAACGATAGAGTTCCGGTTCTGGCCATGCTTTTCTTGTTAGTTCCGGCCGGAACCTGAACTCTGGAAAATTGAGGTTCCGGCCGGAACCGAGTTCCCGCGGTGCACCCCTACGCGGAAGTACTGCTGGAGCTCCGGGTTTTTTTGTTCAGCCTGAATTGCAGTGTTTTCACCCAGCTCCGGCTAGAAAGTCAGTATAGCAAGAAATGTGACAATTTCGAAGAATTATCGTTGGTTATACAAGATAATGGCAACATTGAATTTGTTGAAAGTACATATAATATGAAGTCATATCCGTTGTGTCAAACCATTTCGCCATTTTTGGCTGTTGCAAATGGCCAAATTGCAATGAGTTATTATGTCTGTGATCTATCTTATCATAGGAAAAGGTATTATGATTTCACGTCATCATACCTTGGGGACAAAATTGGGTCAAATATTGGCCATTGTCCGGTTAATTTGTCCCCTGAGCTGTGAACCAATGCAGCCGGAGTCGACTATTTGAACTGTAAAGCAGCCGGAGCCGGTGCATGCCGGAGTCTGAAAAATTTGCATTCAGTAATTTGGTGGTATTGTCGGCGGGGAGTTTGTCGGTGGGGAACTTGTTGTGTGGGGATTTTGTCGGTATCCTGTTTTGAATGTCAAAACGAAGTCAGATGATGCCAATCTTTGAAATCGCTCCAAATTCTACACGAGCACGTAGATTTACATGCAGAATCTATAATCTTACAATTTACCTTTGTCCTCATAATTCATTTATTTATTTGATATCAACTAGGTTTAAGTTATCTAAACCAATGTCATTGTGATTTTAATGACTATAAATGTATAATAATTGGTTTATGTGTAAAACATTTTGAATTGATATATTACAATTCACTATTTTAGAGTCAAGGTCTGCAAGATGTTATGAAAGAAAAGAATTTTATAGCGGCGTGTAATCTTCTTTCCCAACCAGACAGAAGATCTGGGATTGCATCTCTAAAATACTGTGAACTGTCTCTGGTCACATCAAACCCATCCAACAAGATGCTGAGAAACAGCCTTTATGAACTACGAAAAGCAGTCTCGGTAAGCTTATTATATTAAATGGTTACAGCTAGAATGGAAATAATATACCCGCGTAGGCTATATAAAAAAAAACGCAATGGAAATTCAACAAGCTGGCGTGCATCATAACTTGGCTAAACAATTCAATTTTTATATAGGACAAAAGAGCTGTTATTTAGCTTCTCTATGATACAGTACCTTTTTAAAATCGTAACGATGAGAAATGGCCACATACTCGTCAAATAAAAATTGTCTTTCGATATCACATTCTTCCACCGTTGGGCATTGAAAATACATTAATTATGCAAAGTTAGTCAATCCAGAAGCAACGCGAGTCTGCTGCAAGCTATTTGTTTCGTAAAACGTTTTGATTACGAATGTTTTCTGTTCAGTGGTTAACTTCGTACGATTACAGTGGTTAACTAACCACCTAAAAATTACAAATGAACGTCCCCCACTATTTTATGGTATTACTACGTCGGCTTTAATAGAAGTTAAAAGTATCAGAGTTTTGTGCTGGATAAAAAGATTTGCATGTAATTCACTGATATTTGATTGGTCAAAGTTCAAATTAACCAACCGTTTGCCTTCTGGGGTCACAAGTGTTGACAACAATAGTCCAATTTGTTTAAATTATGGAAATTAGAATAGATCAACAATAGTTTTAGAAGAATATTTAAAGATAATTGAGACCTTAAGATTGACGTTTACGGTATAGCGCAAACGGCAAACGTCAAATCCCATTTGTAGGTAAGTTTTACAAGAGTTTTCGACAGCTGCTAATTCATGCTTTGAATCAACTTTGATGCACTATTTGTCGTAACTTCGAACAGCTAACAGTAACAGTTGACATCAAAATACAATTTGAAGTTTGCCGTTTGAGGTTCGTGGTCTGCTGTAAACGTCAATCTTAAGATCTCTATTGCCTATCTATGTAATTAATTAATTTTAATTTTAGCTCTGAATTTTATAGACGTTTCCTGATTATTTTACCTAATTTGCATATTTGAACAAATGTGTGGCAACCTTGTCAACAACCTCCAAGGATATAAAAATAAATTACTTTACTTCATCCCATATAAAAAATTAAAATGTATATTAGGTAACGGTGTAATACCAAACAGAAAGTGAGACTTTTTTGGTATACAACTTGTTGTGTACAGGTGTATGGGATGTTCTCTTTATATTCTTCAGGTAGTTAGATCCTTCAACCATGCATGCAATCTCGTGAATAGTATTCATCGCTATACCTACTCGTACACTGGAACTTAACACTCGAAATGTCAATTGATCAATATTGCGAAAGTTGTATTGATGAAAAGTTGAAAACTTTACCCAAAATCTCAGATAGTAAAGAGGTTGAGATTTGACTACCACTCTGTGCTTCCTCTCGCAAACTTAATACGCATTTAATTGGTTAATCAGTAGAATAATTACATATCCCTAAAAATGTAATGTGCTTCCTCAGAACCCAGATTCATTTATAACGAAAGCCAAAGCTAAGCTGGACGAATTATGTCATTCAAATTGGTCAACGCCTAAGGCACAAAACATCGCTCTCCTGAATGGCACATCAAGTGAATCTGCAGGAAAGCGACGAAGAACCAATGAAACACCGCCAATGCAAAACACGGAGGTTAGTCTTGCAAACATTTCAACATCATATCTGCTATTACTCACCAAAAGCTTTCGGAATATTCATACGATATATGTTTATCATATGTCACACGATTTATATTCATAACGTACCTCAACTTTGGGCCACACGTGCTTTTTAGTTTTTTTGCTCAGCCAATTAGAATCTTCCCACGTACGATGTCTTATCACTCTTATGGAATTGTTAAGGCCAATAACCTTATGTATTTGTACCTCGGTACTCGTGAAATTTTCGGACAGATCTATTACCAGAAATTTCTGGAACAGTGGCAAATGGCACTAATCACTTTTTGAATGAATGACGTAACTCCTTGTTCAATACGGTGCTGTTCTATGTGTAAACAACAAGTGCATGAGGTTTAGATTTGACTTCCACTACCTTTTCTGACTAAGTACGCTTCTAATTGGTTAATCAGATAGATCAAACGCATCTGATAGGTTAATGGTGCTGTGCCCTAGAGCATGCGCAACACAAGTGCACAGGCGCAAAGACATACTATTTTAATTTGGGTTAGTACCAAGGCTTATGATTCGTAACAGACTAACAGACTTACACAGTGAGTATAAAGTGATGCCAAACTTCGTTTGGGCACCGAAATCAAGAAGCTAATTTATTAAGAAAGTCAGGGCCATTTTTGACCGAAATTTCTGGTTATGTTACTGTAATCTTTCGTACATATATGTGTATGCATTGCCCAAAAGCATCTAGTTTGTTAATTTAGTTAGTTATCAACAAAATCTCAAGAACCTTCATTCAAAAACACTTCTGTTTGAGAACGGTTACACATGACATTAGAGAGGTTCAGATTTGACTTCCACTACCTCTCACTAGCTTACTACGCATGTGATTGGTTAATCGGATATATCAAACGCATCTGATTGGTTAATGGTGGCGGTAGTGGAAGTCAAATCTGAACCTCGATAGTATGTGAACGGCAACTTGTCCGAGAATATCCGCTTCAGGCCGGATCTCTTTGATTTATGTGTTTTGTATTTTGTTTCATCACCAATATTTTTCATAATCTTTTTTGACCTCTCAAATTTCCACCTATGCTTGAAAACGTTTACTACTCTTAATCCATATATTATTAGCATAGATCTTGATCCATATATTATTAGCATAGATCTTTAATTAGTCCATATATTATTAGCATAGATCTTAATCCATATATTATTAGGCTAACATACCAGTGGTGCGTGCCAACGGCGCATTTACACCATCATCTTCAACAACTACGCCAAGACAGAGTGAAAGCTTATTGCAATCAAGAAAGAGAATATTGCATTCAAAACGAAGGAAACTGGATCTTCTTGGAGATCCTTCACCAATATCTCCGATTCCCAATGCTTTGCCAGCGAGTGTAAGGAAAGCATTTCAAGTACCGAGACGAATAAGAACTCAAGCCGATGATATGGAGAATGAAGAAGAGTGAGGGAAAATGATGATTATGAAAGTCTTAGGCAAGTATTGGGACTTGTCCTGGAGGGACAGTGTGCGAGAATCGACCGTACAGGTATGTCATGACGTCATATACGAAGGTGACAAATACAAGGGCAGTTGTGTTTCCTTGTGAAAATGGAGGAAATTTGTTTTGAGATGAATGTTTTCACATTAAAGTAGTAAATATTATATTATTGAGTATTGACCTCTACCATTGTCAAGTTTCTTACTCTTTCCAAATGCAAAGTCATGTGTATTGTAACTCAGGTATCTCACCGTTTCAGATATCGGACCCAAACGTCCTGTGGTTGTTGCAGCCACTTAGGGGTTTAATAGTAAATTACTGTGAGCCAGTCGTGAAATGTGTTGTTACTGGAAATGTGTTCCATGTGGGGTGTGGATGTTTCCTGAAATTTCCCAGTCAATAAATTAGCAATACCTGACTTACCTGCATGGTCAGTTTAATACGAGCCTTAATTAACCCAAGGCCATAGGCTTTATACTGTAGCCAATAAAATTTCCACCAGCGCCACAGTTCCAAGGATGATGGAACTGTAACAAAGTTATCTTGACTGGGTTATTCCAGGAAACATCCACACCCCTTTCGGAGTCCTATATTGTAGGGGAGTGTGGGTCGTTTCTGGAACAACACATTTTCAGAAGTCCCGGAATTTATTTTCTTTTGAGCATTTCATATGTTTTGCGTCGTTGATAATTGTGTAAAATCGTAACCCAAAATGCAGGAAATGACATTTCAGGGACTTAATATTAACTTTCAGTGGAGCATATCCCCCGGTTTTCTCGCACCTTTGGCGCTCTTTTGTCCATCGTACTTTCACTACTTTGTTCATTCTGACTACGTGGCTGGTGGCTCCGCTTGCTCGCCAGAAATTTTCAAACAAGAAACACACGGGCGAACTTACACTGCTAATTGTTCTGATTTACAAGAAGTAGTCTCTCTCGCCGCCGCTCTTTGTGGGGAAGAACGACACACAAAGTGCCGCTGCGAGGGAGACTATACGAGAGGTTGATGGTCATAGTCTTACAGAACGTCTACTGCTTGCACTTTAATTTCGAAAGCTATTTGAATCTTATTTGAATCAATTTCCAGAATCTCCTTCTATTTACTAAATTACAACTTGCCTACTTTACACTGAAACCTTTAAAAACAAAGAATTATATATGATACTGTAGATTAAGATATATTATATGAAATGTCAATTATAAAGAGAAATATTTTATTAGAGGCTATATTTGCACTCTTATATTGTTGGAATTGTCAACCAAGGAGAGAACTATTAAGGATCATTCAAATGTTTAGTATGTAAATATCTAATATCTAAAAATAAAGAGAGTAAGTTCTGTTTTGTTCTGTTGCTGATTTCAAGTTTCTTCATTTATTAATTAATGAATAGAATGCTGGTTCTATAGAAGTTTTAGAAAGGAGGAACCTTATAATGACAAACCACTGGATCACCAACTTCAACAATATTGAGGTTCCAGTCAATATATATTAATTAATTTACATGAATAAACATAACAGGGTTAGAATACAGTCAAAAGGGTGTAGAACAGACCTTACATTTTTCAGTTGGACACATTCTACTTAAAAATTGGGTAATAAAAATTGGGCAAATGATTACACCCGTTTTCAAAATTACGCAACCTCCCTGAAAAATACTCTTACTTCATATGTCAGTTTTATGTCACAAGAACTGCTAAAAATGGGCTATTACATTTAATATCCGTCTCGAGGACCTCATTTTCCAAGGGGGAAATTAGTCATTTTTTCCAGAGGGGTAATTGGGAAAAATGGAAGAAAAATGCTCTTTCCAGAGGGGTTAAAAAGCACTTCCAGAGGGGGTTCAAGTCTCTTCCAGAGGGGTCAATTACACATATTTTTTTTGCATTCCAGAGGGGTAAAAATCCCCAAAAGCAGAGGTCCTCGACAGGGGGGGTTTGGTTTTTTAATGTAATAGCCCAATAGCAAACGTAAACAAACTGTCAAAAGACATTTTAAACCGTATTTAATACCAAAACTGAACAAAAATGAGTCAGATAACTTTGATATACAAACTAATAAAGCACAATTGAAGCCATCACAACAGAAATGTGTGCCGTGAATGACTTTTAAAGTTTGAAAAATAACAATTTATCCTCGAATTTAGCTGTCAGTAAAAAACACGCGCGCGGTGATGTTATGATTTTGTCGTGCTTAAATTTTGCAATAATTCTCACTAAAATATCTTGAAAATCATTGTAAGCCTGTTTATATAAAGCATACAAAGCATATACATCGACAAGGAACCGCAAAACTCAAAGTTTGAACTTCGTGACCGAATGACATAAAACTGACATGTCAACTCTAGTATTTTCGTCCTTGGTCGCGTAATTTTGAAAACGGGTGTAAAAGGAAGGGCTACTGGTATTAAAATCATTAACAGTTTGTGATGCAAAAATTTTGTAATTGTCGGGCAAACTATTGTCCGTCTGCCATGTCTTTGCTCTATTTAACTCATTCCTGAAAGACTGATTTACAGTGTCCCTTGGGTATTACTATACCAGGTACAGTATAAACTGTGATGGATGAATTTGTATCTGATTGTTTTAGGCAATTTAGGGAGTATCACTTCACTCTATACTCCATAGAAAAACCAGGAAAGCAATTTTCCTCTCCTGTTTTCCACAAACTGCAAGGTCTGGTAGAATGGTATGCAACTAAGAGACATTTTTTCTAATTGTTTATATAATTGGCTTAATACATTCTAGAAATCCAGTTTCAAATGCAGTTTCTGAGAAACGTTCTTGTACAGATTCCCTAGCATTCTTTTTTATCATATCAATTTCATCTGGATGCAATGAGAATATTTTATTTATTGCTTGGGCATACGTTTCCTCAGTATCAGCTAAGAAACCAGTTTGGGTACCATTCCATTCTGTGACAATATCCATTCTAGGTCCTCCAGAATTGTGAGCGAGTGCAACCACCCCAGCTGCCATGCATTCAACCACTCCTATACCAAAATGTTCATTCCACATGGTATGTAAACCTATGGTTGCTTCTGCAAGGTGATTCTTTAACTCATCAAATGAAACATTAAGAGCAAACTCAACATGTTGCTTGACGTTCAACTGACCGGCAAGTTCTCGAAGGCTATCAACACGATCAGCATCATCCTGATTTCGACAACTACCAACAAGAATAAGTTTATAATGCTTTTGGTCCCTACTAGGTATTTCATGTAGAAACTGAGCAAATGATCTGATTTGTAATGCATGATCTTTCTCGGGTCTAAACTGTCCAATAGAAACAACACTCTTTATCCCACTGGCATCTTTTCTCGGGATATTTAGGAATGCTTTTGTGTCACATGGTGGGTACACAATAACAATACTATCCTTCTTCCAAAGTGCTTTAATATGACCAAATGTCCAGGATGAGTTAACCATGACAACATTAGCACAGGATCCTGCCAAACCATAGATATATGCAAACAGCTTGTAATAAGTCAATTTCACTCCACTTAAAATACGGCTTCTTGTTATGAATGATGCGTTGTTATATGTTGCTCGCCGGTCACTAACTTTTGATAACATGTCAGTGCTGATGGTTGGGTAATGGACATAACAACCTACATCGCATTTACCAACATATTTGAATAATGGTAATGTAAAGGCATAACCCATGGTATCTATATAGATATCAGGATTAAATTTCACCAGAGCTTCCCAACCAAGAAATATTGAACCAATGCTTTGACCCAACAATGTAAAGAAAGGGTAAGGACTGGCTTCTACCCACTGACGGTTTTTTAAGAACACAAACTTGACAGGTCTTAGTAATGTGATATTAAATCTCTCTTTTGCTCGTCTTAAGATATCATCTCCAGTCACATCCTGATCTCCAGTGTAAACAACAAACTTCAGATGGGAATGTTCATTCTGTAGAGAACGTATAGCAGTCCACAAAACTCTCTCGCCCCCGCCACCAGCATTACAGTACGGGTGAAAAAATGCTACAGTACTAGGTTTACTGTCCGAAATATACGATGCTGAAGCTTCATATTTTGATTTCCCTCTCTTGTTGATCCACCATCTTGCCGCGAGAAAAACCACAATAATCGTACTTGCCAGAAAGAATAGAAAGCCGAAAGTTGCCACAAACACTACACGAGTGAAATATACGAGCGATGAAAGCATTGTTTACGTCGAATCAAGCTAAAAACTATAAAGATTTTTATCTATTTTTATATAAAACGTGGCTGAAGTTGAACGAAGAGAAATTAGAAAATAGCCACTATACTTCATGTACGACAAATATTATGACGCCACTTCCCTTCCCTTGCGTGTGCGCGGATTTCGTTGGCGCGGATCGTGGTTGCTTGAATGATTGAATATTTGAATCTTCTCGAATTTCCTGGAGATGCAAATTATGAACAATACTACATGACAATTAGCGATAAAAAAATAGTGCTGAAAATAATCGCGGAAAGAATGGGAATAGGTAATAATACAAAATCAGATCTATTTATAGGAGTCAGGCCCTTGCTCAAAATTGAAATAGTCATATTATAGTTTGTTCAACACCGTAAACCACCGACTATAAGCCCTGGGCTTATATTCTTTCGTAAGCGATTTTTGATGGGCTTAATATACAAGGAGGGGGGCTTATACATGGACGTATGTGTGTTAGTGTAATAGTACGTGATAAACAAGTATAGTAATAGTGATAAACAAGTGTTAAGCATAGTAGTAATAGTGATTAATAGTGGTAATAGTGATAAATAATAGTGATAAACAAGTGGGCTTATAAAGTGGGCTCATATTCGGGTGGGCTTATATTCGGGGGCGGGGGTGCTTATATTTGGAATGAGGTGAGCGTTAGAGCACATGGTGGGCTTATACACAGAGGGGGCTTATATTCTGGGGGGTTATATTCGGAGGTTTACAGTATACAGGGTGTATAAAAAAAACTGAACAGATTTGAAATTGCTCTCAGTTAAAATAAATAGTTAAAGGTTAAATAAATAGTTTTAGATTACAAATGGGAAATGGTTACCACTTTTCCAAAATTTTGATCTTAACTAGCCTAAACAAAAATTTCATCACAGCTTGAAAGAGCATCACAAAATTAGTAATATTCCAAAGTTTCGCTGCAAAATGTTGTAAAATGCGGATCATTTGGCCTTGCGAAGTTTCGAACCATTTCCCGTTTGTAATCTAAAATGACTGAAAATTGCAAACTTCGCAAGGCTATATTATCCACATTTTACAACATTTTGCAACGAAACTTTGGAATATTACTAACTTTGTGATGCTCTTTCAAGCTGCTTTCGTCTAGACTTGTTGAGTTCAAAATTTTGGTCAATTGGGGAATGGTCCATTGTTCTGTACCCTGGCTTGTAGTCTGTGAAATAGTAATCAAATTCAACTTATCAAATTCAGCAAATTATAGCTTTAGTCATTTACCATTACCAAGTCATGTATACCAACATCACAGTTCTATAGTCAGTATTCAGTTATGACCAAGCAACCATACAGTGCTTGCGGCGCGCGACAAATGTCAGAAGAATGGGGAAAACTTATTTATAAATTGACATTTGGTGCAGTTCCATGCACGCGTATTTTTTGGGCTGCTTATTGTAATAGGCATTCCATGCATGTATATGCAAATTCCCATATATTTTCTGGTAAAGTTTCGAAGTTTATATTGTTGACAGTACACATTGTTCTTCCCAAAGAATACAATCACAATGATTTTGATTAAGTTATTCTGTACAAGTGGAGCTGAGTTCAGTCGAGTCATTTATGGCAGAAATCCGCAAGTCGAGTCATTTGGGGCTGTTGACTCGAATCGAGTCATTTTTCGTATATGACTCGAGTCACTGAAAATAGCGTGTCCGGGCGTAACGTTATATCAGGTGGCCCCCGGTTCAAAATTTTCGAAGGCCCCCTAGTAGAAGTGCCAAAGGCACGAGTTGAGCGCCGTATATGCATGAGTTTTCTAGGGGGTCCATGGCATGCTCACGCGGAAAATTTTTGAAATCTCTGAAATGCCATTTCCCGGTATTTGGGGCGAAAGCCATGAACAAATACGTGTTGTGATGTTAGTTGGCACTTGCAAGAGCCTGTTGTACAATAACCAGTAACCTTTGTCATTAAACATATCTAATCTTAATTACACATTAAGTAGAAGCTGTGACAATGTTTTCATTCGCTCTTTAATTCCCATAATTTTCTTACTGTACAAATATTTTGCGGCCACTCAATGCCCATGGCCCATATTGCAGGTGGCACATAAATATTTTAAAAAGCCTTTTGTATTGTGTTATGTAATAATATGATTACTTTAAGATTTTGCCGCCCCTTGTAGCATGTAGTTTTGCACGCCTCAAATGAGAAACAAATTCATAAAATAAAAGATAAAGAGAAAGTATTACTAAATCAAGCGGGTTTTCTAAGATAGCTAACACAAATAGACCAGTATAACTATTTCTTTCTTTCTGTGTTCTTAGATTTAGACCCGGTAATAACCTGAGTCGATACTAACATATACAGTTCATAATTACCGATTTACTACATCCTAACTTGCTGAACATAGAGCAAAATTCAACTGCATAGACTATTGCAGTCATTTTAGAATGATAAAGCCGACATAAAGCAGTTCGTGAGTTTTTGCTTTGGACATATATTGCTCCACAAATTAGGCGTCGTTGCCATTCTGTAGACAAGATCTCAAAGATATCCTCAAAATCTCCAATCTCAGTCAGTTGCAGATTCATTTCACACTAACGAACGAACATGCACGACCAGTGATTATTCGAAGAGATTCTCGAAAAGTGTGAATTTTAACAGAATAAATGAAAGGATTTTGTGCAGAATTTAAGAAAGCCAAAGTGTTAACGTAGGGAAAAATATGTAACATTGTTTGTTTATCGTTCATGTCTCGAGTCGTCATGTAGATTAAGCCCATGATAAGTAGAGGAAGCCAAGACAGTAGAAACGCACCACAAACTATCGACGTCGTTTTAAACGCTCTTAGTTCATGAAAAAATGTCAAATGTAGTCTCAAAAAGTGACGATGCTTTTGTTTCTTTTCTCCTTCATGTGAATTATGGCTATCTTCATCTTCAGTAGAATTTGATCTTACAACTCTTTTGACTGCATGTTCCTTTTCAATTTTCTTGCGATGTCTTGTGGCAACGATAAACAGTCGAATATGAATTACGATTAAAGTGATCATTACCAAGAAACAGAGGAAGCCGACCACTCCATGAATAACTCGTGCTGTTGATTTCGCAACCAGTGCTAGTGCAGTACCAAGGACTATTGTGAAACACCAGACTATGACCAACGCTGTAATACACCAGCTACATGTATGTTTCAGTTTTTGATGATAAAGATATGGTCTACATATCGCAAGAAAACGATCGACTGATACGACAAGAAGATGAAGTAACGAAGCTAGAACTAAGGCCCAGCGAGACGCCTGCAGTATTCGAGCAAGACTTGTGTCCACTATATAGAAAAACGAATAAACATACAATGGCTGTACGATAGTAATTATCAGTATATCAGAGACAGCTAAGCTTCTTAAGATGATCGTCGAGGGCATCCCGCGACTGTTTTGATGCAGGTTTAACACAGTAACAACCATTATGTTGCCAAGTAGACCAAACGCCATGGAGAAGACGTTGAAAATACACAACGTTGTCTTTTCGATTTCCGTTAGATGGTATATAGGATATGTAGTGAGGTTCATGATGGCTTCTCTTGTCAAATGAAACTTTGTTTCCAGTGAATAACGTATATGTTGTTAGTGCGGTTAAAACGTGTCGGTTGTTAGTGCGGTGTCATGCACCTGCACAATGCGCAAACATGCATGTATGCATCCAACCAGAGACATACGAAAGCTTTTATTAAATAATAAAGTAGGCGTGGCCTATTTGATTCAATATGAAAATTAAACATCATGCTTATGGATAATTGAAATTTATAAAATGTCAATGTATATGAAAGCATTTCAATTTCATCAATATAAGAAATGTACAATAAATTGTGAATTGAAATGTAAAATGTAATTCTTATCTCGATAACTTCAAACATCTGTCTATACATGACGATGTTGTCTTTTTAATATCTTGGCCCACGACAATTACATGATTACATAATCTTAGATTCTTCTGTTCGCTGCAGGATCCATTTGCATGTACGTAAGGCATGCAGTATTTGACGTTATATATAACTATGTCTATAGCAAAAATAATTCACCATGCATAAATATTACTTGACATAAACCCATAATATTCAAAGACAACGAAAATTCATAAATTGTTTCTATAAAACTAGGTTAGTTTGTTTTTGTTTCTGGAATAATCTTTTCTAAAAACAATTTATGTAAGTTGCGTGGTGGCAAATAAACAGTCTTTCCAGAAAGTGTTACAGACTGCATGAATTTTCAATATGTTGATATATACATTTTCAACAAACATTAATTGTCAGCAATACAATCAGTTCTAACTTATTTATCAACACATTATTTGCTCGGCTTTACCTCGGGAAACTTTGGCAGTGAATGAGTGTTCAAAAAAGTATATCATGTAGACCTCACTATAGTGTGTGACTCATGCAGTATTTGGTTTTATTTGGTTTGCTTTCCCATAATGACGTCAAACGCAGAATTTTTTGCGACAATCAGTTAATGTCAATGATACAAGAAATTTGATTGGCTTGGCAACGACGAATCGTTGCTAAAAATTGTGGCACATCACATAAATTGTTGGGGTTTTTTTGCGTTTGACGTCATTAAGAAATTGTTCTATTGTTCATATCATGTGTTTTCTTGTTTTGTGTTTGTTCATGTGTCCATGTAATGTTATGAATATCCCCAGAAAAAATTAAAACTACCTGGTGCATCAGCTTTTTAGTTATTTCAGGTATAATCTCTACCATAAATATATATTTTTTTAAATAGATCATCTACATTATCTAAAGAAAATACATGACACTTGTATTGTGAATGTTTGCATTGATGAAATAGTCGTGAAAACTCTATGGGTAAGGGGTTGTAGCATTTTTATAAGCGGTTGTAGCGTCTTTATTTATAAAGTTGCATAAATTAACTTGCGTATAAATTGAAGATTATTGAGATCTCTGTGCCTCTGATCTTTACTGTATTCTATTGCATCGTCTTGGTATATAAAAAATGAGAACATGAAATATAGAATGTTTTAGTCTAAGACCGTTGTCCAATCAGATTAATCAGATCCTCCAATGACCCCACTTTAAGTCAATATTGGCGCGCGTGAAGTAACTGATTAGGAAAAGCAACAAGAAAAACAAAACAAGGACGCTTACAAAAACAGGTGAATGAATATTTTTATTCATCTATAATTAATCACGCTAGGACGACATTTTTCATTAATTAATATCGATACCATGCAAGGTAGGGCAATAAGGGAAATAACAATTTCATCTTTTAATTATACAATTTCAAAGTTGCTTTCGAAAAATTAGTGTTTTCAACGTTTAGTCAAAATTCATATTTCAGCTGGCATGGCACACCGAGATCATTAATTATCAAA
Organism: Paramuricea clavata; assembly: GCA_902702795.2. NCBI lineage: Eukaryota > Metazoa > Cnidaria > Anthozoa > Malacalcyonacea > Plexauridae > Paramuricea > Paramuricea clavata. The sequence goes on from CACRXK020000074.1 coordinate 127,415, forward strand.
TTTCCAAGATAGCAGACTAGAGAGATCACGCGAGGCATGCTACCTCCTCCGCAGGCGCTTAGGGTGCATTTCGGGCAGGTCACGAGAGGCACCATATCTGATTTAGACAGCGCACAATTACACAAAAATAGAACAAAATCTCCGCCCGGATCAAACGTCGCTCTTTTCATGCGCCGAACCTAATAGGACTAATAGCTGCATTAAGTTCGCACAAGAGCGACGTTTGACATGGATTAAGTTCGACAATGAATTAGGTGCGACCTAAATACTTTGGAGCGACAGGTTCTGTCGCATTATGCGACGCTGGAGCGACAGAGAGTGTAATAAATTATCTTAATTTGTTTTTTGATGAAATATTTAAATACTTCATCTTAAGGGGGAGCTTCACCTCAAAATTTAGTCGATTAGGATGAAAATGTCAAAATATCTAAAACATCATGATAGGATACCTAAACATGTATTTTATCAACTAGTGAAGTCTTTATTTAAATTTCCATACTTTTTACGGAAAAAAATAGACTTTAGAGAAAGGATGTGAGATTTCATTGAATGTTTACACCAGGTTACCATGGAAACGAGCTTCAAAAATCCTCTAAAAAAGTCGTTTTACTGTGCGATTTCAATGTAAAAATTTATACAGGGCTACCTATGCCAATGGTGTGTATTATGGATATGAGAGGCACATAGGGACACGCTACAATTGCATAATTTTGTTATTTACATAATTTTACTCATTTACATGAGGCTTTGAGAATATATTCCGCTAAATTTTCTATTTTGTCGCTATATTTTGTTGCATTTTTGGTTTGTAATAATGCCAAAAGGTTCCAAAGAAGGAACAAACTTTCGTGTGAGAAACAAATCAAAGAAAAAGCCCGTTTCAAAGGGAAACGATTCTCTGATTTTTGCGAAGATGGCGATGTTTTGAAGGAAAGTTCATGGCTCTCAAATCTAACACCCGATCTGGATCAGAAGAGTAAAATGAAGACTAATATGATGACGATTTATTGAATAAAACTGATGAGAAGTCACATCGGCAAAGAAACTGGAGAAAGCTAATTTAAAATCACCTCAAATTTACTCCTGAAATTGAAGGGATATTATAAACTTCAAGGCAAACTTCACAAGGACAAGAAGGATATCGGATTGTTTGTATTGAAAACATTAGGAAAACTGTTGAGAACATGCATAAGTGCAAAAATGAAAACATTATAACTTCTGAAGATGCTGCAAAACGTGCTGGACTGAGCAGTACTTAGTTTATTATTTTGAGTGCAGAGGATTGACATGGATACATAGAAGCCAGTTGAGGGAAAGGCATGTTCTTTTGATGTAGAACTAATTTTCCTATGGGTGAGCTGGGCTTAGGTTGGGAAATTCTTTCAACTATTTGTGACATTTTGAACATTGGCCCTCCAGTTTATAGTGATAGTGCTTACCAAAAACACAATCAATCGGTGAATCTAGCAACAAGAAAAGTCTTGGAAGAAATATTGAACATTGGCGCGGCTGGTCGACTTGATGTAATGAAAGAGCTGAAAATGTATGCTGGTTTTTATACAAAAACTGGAAGTGGGAGAAAGAATGACAAGAGAGTAAAACAAGCAAATACAAGGACCCAGATGAAGTTCAAGGAAGCAAGACAGAAGATTCAACAGGCAAAATTGGCGGAAGAGGCAAGATCGAAGGCACGGAAAGGAGTAACATATGAGAGCGCGGCATTTAACGAGGATTGTTTGAGTGGTTCAACTAAGAGAAAGAGGACGACAATGAAAAGTAGTGGTAAAAAGGGCAAAAGCAAGCTGCCAAGAAAAGAATAGAGCCTCAAACACTCTTATAACACTCAAACAACAAGTTCCAACGGAAATTAAACTTTAACTGTCTATTTCTCAAAATGTGATATTTGGCCGCACGTCAACTGCCCCCCTAGCTTTTCTTGTTACTGTTTTAATGAAAATTTCCCATTTTTGGCACAGATGTAGTTTAAGGTATGTAGAATGCAACTATGAGCCATTTTTTTGATATTTATTTTCTAACAGGATTTATAGTGAAAAGTGTATACGCAATCTGTTTTATCCGTTACCATAGCAACCATGGTGAATTACAAAAAAATGGCTCATAGGAGCATAGTTCAATATCTTAGCTACCACAACGTGCATTTTCACTTAGATACATCACATATTATGTGAAATTTTATGGGGGGGCAAAAGTGGCCTGTAAAATCCAGTTTTCCATATACTACTCGCTTCTTTGGTGTCAAATTTCAGTCCGATACACCGAACCGGAAAATTTTTTGTCTCAGCTGATAGCTGAAGATCTCTAGTTTCTAAAAATATATAGTTTATACATATTTTGCTTAAATATATGCCTCCTAACAATTGTTAAAGTTTTGTCCATTTTGAAGTACGATTGGGGTGAAGCTCCCCCTTAAACTGTTGTATCCATTTGGAGCGACATATTAAAGTTCGACGTCTGACTTGACACCGCTCCACGGTCGCTCCATGAATGTCAAACTCAATTGTATTAGGTTCGGCGCATGGAAAGAGCGACGTTTGACCCAGGCCTAAGCGAGACCAATTGATCATGATGATAACAGTTCTCAGTTGACTTGGATAGGCTGCATTTCATTTTCAACTACAAACATCTTCCTCAGTTATTTATTAAACCTTAGAAAAGAAAACTGTTCATCCACTCAAAGCATGAGATAACAAGTATACAGCTATTTCAATTAAGGTTGTCCACCAGCAAAGCGGAAAAGTCAAATACGAGCGCGATAGGCTGCTGGGAATCGCTAACAAATTAATGAATTTTCATAGCGATTCCCAGCAGCCTTTCGCGCTCGTATGCGACTTTTCCGCTTTGCTCGTGGACAGCCTAAATTGAAATAGCTGTATACTACAATATTAACGACATTTACGTCATCGGAGAAGGGAACTTTTCAATTTGGGAAATGCATTGAGTAAACATAGATACTCTTTTATGCTAAACTTTTTTAGCCATAATTATTTTCTGACTTGCTGAACGTCATACTTCAGTAAAAACTGGGCGCAGTACAGTAAATGAATAATAAATGTCTGATAAATTAAAAATGAATAATGCAGTTAGTAAAATCATCGAGAGAGCTGAAGTAGTGAACGGCAACTTCGCGCCTACGTTGTCGTAGGTTCCCAGCGCAGCGCCGCCAATTCATTCAACTTTAAATATACTTCATGTAATATATCAGTATTGTGCTTGACGTAATTCATGTTAAATCGTAAATAAGTCTTTGTATGTGTAAATTGATACGTCACAGTGACACATTGTAATTTGGTAGGGTAATCAAATAGCTAGGTAGTGATTGAATGTCATTGTTGCTGTCAGATCGTAGCGAGACAATCGGAATGTTTAACAGTCTAAAACTCACGTTGTAAATAGTATACTTTCACATATTACAATCAATACAATTATAAAATACAGTCCCTTGAGCGTTTACCGAATGAACCAGACGGTGGAATCACAAGTTCCGCAACACAGTGGTCCGATCGAGCCGGATTGTTAATATTGTGAAGAAAGGACGCGCAAATAGTCAACATTTGCGTCGCGGTCGAGAATAGAGTTGCGTGAGGTTTCGAGACTTGAATCGTCAGATGGAAGATCTAGTCAAGAAGAAACGAGTGAGAGGAGGCCACAGATCGTCAGCTAAAAAGCTTGTGGCGAAGATAGTTGAAAGGCTTCAAAGTGAGAGCCCAGACAAAGACATACTATGGTTGCGACAGAGCCAAACGAACTTGAAAGAAAAAATCAAGACGATAAGACAATTCGACGAACAAATAATCGACATAATCAGCGCATCGAAAGAGGAAGACGTCGATGAACTTGTAACGCAAGAAATTGAAGACTCAGACAACGCGATAGCGGAACTGGAAAGAATATTACTCGAGCTCGAGGATGAATTATGTAAATTGAGACAAAGCACGCCATTGTCAGTGTCGACAACGCAGAACGCCGCGGATGCAAGCCTTAATCAGAGTCATTTGTCAACCTCCAGCGATATGTCAGTCGGTAAAATCGTTCGAGCTAAGCTCCCGAAACTTGAACTCAGAAAGTTTAACGGAAAGATTTGCGAATGGCAAGAGTTTTGGGACAGCTTTTCAAGTTCAATCGATAACAATGAGCAATTGTCTGATGTCGATAAATTTGCGTATTTACGCGGTCTGTTGGAAGAACCAGCAAAGTCAACAATCACTGGGTTTTCTCTGACAGAAGCAAATTATAAGTCAGCAGTAGAACTCTTAAAGAAACGATTTGATAAAAAGAGCGCAGTCCAGCGAGCACACGTGAACGAACTGATTCAATTGTCGCCGGTATTCAAGGAAAGAGACACGCGAGGACTTCGCGCGAAGCACATAACCGCGCGTTGAAAGCACTGGGGGTGAGCGAGGAATCTTACTCCAGTATTGTTGTTCCAGTCATCGTCGAGAAACTACCGGAATCATTTCGGTTGACGATTACCAGAGGAACAGATTTTCTACAATGGTCGATGGAAGAAATGCTGGATGCATTTGTAAAAGAATTGGAACTGAGAGAAGCACATAATGCCGTGGGAACGACTGCCATAGTAAATATGGAACGAGAGCAACAGCGTCAGCGAAAGAACCCTTATACTGCTGCTGCACTCTTGGCGAATGAGAAACGAAAAATCTGTTGTGCCTTCTGTCTGAAACAACATGCCCACGAAGACTGTCCAGGAGTAAGGGATCCAAAAACTCGTAAGACTTTAGCACGTAAGTTTGGTAGATGTTTTAAAT